>CAVNYN010285068.1:0-26616 GCA_963692815.1 Nyctanthes arbor-tristis | reverse complement strand
GAAAATTTGTTTAATATCTTATATCTCATCACTTGCTTCTACTTCTCATCCAAGTTCTCTTATCTATTTATTTTTGGGTGGGTTGTACTTGGTAGGGTAGCTAAGTCGTAACTCATGATATCTTTCTTTCTTTTTTTGTTTGGAGGGGTTGTAATGTGCTTTCTACATTTCTAGTAACCTAGAATATGTGAGCCTTGCATTCTCTGACCGGCAATCTCCTCTCTCCTTCCTTTTTTTTTTTTTTGGGGGGGTGGGTGGGTTGGGGGTGGGGATTGAATTTGATTTATTTAGACTGTCCACCTTGTTCCCGTTATTCCTTTTTTCCTTGCGCGCATGCAGATGTGGGGTGTTCTTTCTGATGTTCTACATTTCTATAAAATCAATCCATTTGAGTCTTTTCGATTCTCTAACCTCTCCTTTTCTGGTTTGGATTTAATTTATTCAGGTTGTCCATTTTCGTGCTTTGGATAGACCCAAGGAAGATGAATTCTGCCTAGAGCTGTGAGTATTTTCTGCTTTCAATTTTCTGGATTATTGAAGACTACTTACTAACAAAATTCTCATTCATTTTTGGTTGTAAATTTTTTAGAAGATCATAGTTGATTTCTTTAATTACTTTTCACATGAATCTCCAGAGCAAAGAATCACACTTATGATGATGTTGTGGAAAGGGTAGCTCAGCACCTCGGGCTGGATGATCCATCTAAAATTCGGCTTACTCCTCACAATTGCTATTCTCAGCAACCAAAGCCCAATCCAATCAAACATAGATCAGTTGAACGCCTATTAGACATGCTTGTCCACTACAATCAGGTGGCTTCCTAGTGAAGTCTTGTACCATGCTTCTTGGGGTTTTATGACTGATGGATTTATAATACATTTTTCTTTGGATAGATCTCTGATATTCTCTATTATGAAGTCCTGGACATTCCTCTGCCAGAATTGCAATGTCTGAAGACTCTGAAAGTGGCCTTTCATCATGCCACAAAGGATGAGGTTAGGAAAACTGAATATTATACTGTTAATTTTGTATAATATCACATGACATATAACAAATCTTCATTTTTTTTTTTCCTCTTTTTGTTTCAGGCTGTTGTACTAAATATTAGATTGCCAAAACAAAGCACAGTTGGGGATGTGCTTAATGAGATAAAAACAAAGGTTTGTTGTTGCAGATTATATTGTCAATTTTATTTTCAGAAAAACGAAACGTGTATTGTTTTCAGGGGAGCAAGTCACCTTGCACAACGTCTCTTCCATTATTTGTAAAACTTCACAGCAGTTAGGGTGTGTATGATTTTGATTCTTCCAAAATCAATTCTTACTTAAGCTCATTTTCAACCACAGATCCGCCCATTAAAATAATATTGCAAGTAAATCTGTGGCTTTTCCTACTTTTCAACCACAAATTCCACTCGATAAACCAATGTTCACAAAGTCAGTTCTCTAAAAATCAAAATCATACACACAATGTAGAGATTATATTTTACTACCTTATTTTGTGGAATGAAGTATGATAAAGATTGAACCGGCATAAGTTTGAAATTTCTCACATCTTCTACAGGTAGAGTTGTCTCATCCAAATGCGGAACTTCGGTTGCTAGAAGTTTTCTATCACAAGATTTATAAGGTAAATATCCCACTCTTAACTCTTCTGAGTTGTGTGTGTTTGTATCCTGATATTCTGGCTTAAATTTGTCTAGCTCAAAATTATTTCCTTGCATTGTAGGGCGTCCTGTTTTGAGCTGGTCATTTTCTTTTTCCCTCTTTTTTCCTGTATGAAGGATGTCATCCATGTTCTGCTGTTTCTGATTCTGCAGATCTTTCCTCTCAATGAGAAGATTGAGAATATAAATGATCAATACTGGACATTGCGTGCTGAGGAGGTTACTCTAAATAAATTTCTCTCTTCCTTAGTGTTTCATGCACATGCATGGTTGCCTGTTAATCCTCATTATACATTAACTTTGAAATTTTGTTTTTTGCTGTTTGATAGAGTTCAAGACTTAATATTTGATTTTTATCGTTATAATATTACACGCACTACCAGTATATGCTTGTGTAATGCACAATCAAATACATCATGCATCTATAGGTGTCTCTTTCCTTGGAATGGTCGTAAGAGGAGTCACTTTGGTGCACCTGTTTTGAGCATAACCGTGGCAATAATACTCTTAGTAATAGTGCTTTACAGAAAAAAAAGGAAAAGAAGGGAAGGATTTTTGTTTTTATTAACAAGACAAGAGGTTGAGCATTTTGGTTGTCAGAAATGTTATCCGTATTAATTTTTTGGCGTGAAAGTGCTATTATCTAAATTACACATTTATTGGTAAACAATTAACTCTCTCTCTCTCTCTCTCTCTGTGTGTGAAATTTTGTTTATTTAATATAATAAACACAATAGAGTTAGTATTTACAATATATTTTTCTAAATTATACACAACCTGTACTTCCTCATGTTTAATTTTAGGAATCAATATAACATTTATTTCTCGTTTCATTTATATAGATAAAGTTAATAACATCTCTTTTCTCTTAAGAAACGGTTAATTATAATTTAAAATTACAAATAATAGTAAAAATAAAGATAAAATATTGTTGATTTTAGATACCTTGATTGTGAGAGAGAACAGTAGAGGGTTGAAATTCAAAGTGAAAACACTTTTTTTTTTCTTTTATATATACAAAAGATTGATTAGCTTCCTATATAACTTTCTGTAAAAGCTAATACAGAGGTTTCTGCACTTAGTTTGGTATTGCTACATTCGAGAAGTGCTTTATGGCTGTAGGAAACCCCTCTTAACATCCCTAGTCTCTTTTTTTACACGGTTCTCTGAAGGTTAAAGATCTCATTATATCTTCAAAGACACCCCCTCAAAGATATTTAATTTTGTAATTCCAATGTTGTCATGGCATTACAAGTCAATTTCTATCTTGTTTCTTTCTGATAGAATTTTCTGTAAGGTATCAGTGTTGCTCTAAATTCCTATGTTTGTGACTTGCATATGGGTTATTTTCTACTACAGATTCCAGAAGAAGAGAAGAACATTGGTCCAAATAGCCGTTTGATTCATGTTTATCATTTCACGAAGGAGAATGCACAGAACCAAGTGGTACTTAAAACATTTTCAATTTTGTTATTTGTCATATAATGCTAAGCAATTCTCTTTGGACATATTTATGATGGTACTGATCTTTGATATAGATACATATTAAACACATAAGTATTTAATTGTTTTTCATACAGCAAGTCCAGAACTTCGGGGAACCTTTCTTTTTGGTCATTCACGAAGGTGAAACTCTAGCAGATGTTAAGGTGCGAATTCAAAAGAAATTGCAGGTACCTGATGAAGAGTTCTCCAAGGTAATTTCTGATCTCAGATTGACACCACAGATGCCTTTTTATAGTCAAGCAAGCAGCACTTCACCATATGTTGCTGCTGTCCAACGGTTTATTTGTAGTTCAATTGCTAAAGATCTTATGATCTTTATATGATCTTTACTTCTATGTTCAGTGGAAGTTTGCTTTTCTGTCACTGGGACGTCCAGAGTACCTTGAGGACTCTGACATTGTGTGCAGCCGCTTCCAGGTCATATTTAGTTGCCAGTCTTTGGCTTTTCAATTACGTTTGCTGATTTATTCATTTTTTTCCCTTAAAACTATATTAAGATTGCCGAACTATATTTATTTGCATCCAGAGAAGAGATGTTTATGGTGCTTGGGAGCAATACCTTGGGTTAGAGCATTCTGACACTACACCTAAAAGGTCTTATGCTGCAAACCAGGTGAGTTCATTGGGTTTAAAGTTCAGGCTCTTCTTTTAGCTTGTAGTACTACTTGTTTAAGCCTTTTCCCATTGAGCCTTCTGTTCAGAAAAGGGGATAATGATTGACGTAATTTAAATAATCATAGTGTTTATTTCTTATTATTGTAGAACCGCCACACATTTGAGAAGCCTGTGAAAATATACAATTAAGTGCAACTTCTCATCTTAATATCCTTACCCTGAGGCACACACTGAATATGTCAAGAGCTTGGAACGTGGGATGCGGAGACTGAGTGTGCAAGGCAGAGAAGAGGATGCCAGATGATTTTTCTCTGCCTCTCTGTTTCAGCAAGTCTGGTGATTTGTTAAGAGTACAATTGTTTTTGACTGGGTAGATATGAGAAAAGGGGAGCTCTGATTCCCGACTGTGGATTGCTTTTAGTGGGTGGTTTTATCTTTTACTCTACAGGAATTTTGATGGTTCCTGTGTAATTTTATCATACATATCAGAGATTTTGATTGATGGGGTTGTAAAGTAGGTATAGTTAGCCCGTAACTGTTTCATTCCCAGTTTTTTCTCGCTTTGCTTTCCCATCATTTTCCGACCTCATAAACAGGGGTATGGAGTTGTAAAAGAAACAATCATGCTTTAGTGGAGATCCATATTAATTAATATCAATAATCTCTATATTTAGTATGTCTCACTCTTAATAGGAAAGATTCTCCATTGTAAGTTACAAGTCATTAGCCTTTCTCAGGTACTTGTATGTCTTTATAAACTTATGGCGGGATGGAGTGAGGGTTTGATCGCATGTATCTGCATTTGCAGTAGTCTCAGCAGCTTAGGCTGTGTTTTTTTCGTGATTCAGTTTTTTATTTTTCAGTTTTGAATTCATTTTCAATTTTCTGTTATGAGTGCTTGGTTTTAGATTTCCAAAAATGCTTTTAGTTTGTTATTTTGGAAAATTGTTTTAAGAAATATAAAACTGGAAAACACATTTTGGTTAATATTTTGCGAATTTATTGCCTATTAAGTAAATTAAATAATTTTGTTATTTCCCTTAAAAAAAATTATTTTGTTGTATCATTTTCAGAAAAGAGTAATTCTAGTTGAACAAAAAAATAAACAAAAAAAGTGATAAAATTCACATTTGTCATATGTAATTAGTGTTGATGTAAAAATGATGTGATGTGTTAAAAAATAAGATTGTGTCATATGTTAATTTTGTTATAATTTGTGTGTGTTGTTCAAATTGCATAACTCTTTAGAAAAAAGAATATGCAGTTAAATGGAATAGGACACTGAAAACGGAAATTGGAAGATATAATAAAATAAAGGGTCAATAGTGCTAAGGCATCTGTAGTCTGATGTCATCTTAGTTAAGTTCTTAAACCTTTGATTAAGGGTTTAATTCCCCACTCTTACAATCTCTTTTGTAATATTAAAAAAATACATATATCATTATTAAGGTTAAAATATGAAATTTTGCTATAGTTCGACCTAAGGAAAAAAATACCAAGAAAAAAAAATATAATGAATAAAAAAACTAACTTTAGAAGCATATGACACAAATAAAATTTCAAATATGTGATTAAAAAATTATGAGATTTTGTGATTTTTAATGATAAAATAATGCCAAATAATTCAATAGACAATTATCATCAAATCCTTATTGGTGGAAAACACGTAAAAATAAACTCCAATTATCATGAGATTTGGTACTTAAAATAAGATAAAATGATTTATTGCATAATATAGTAGAAAAAAAAGTACTATGAGTAATTGTAATAATAGAAACAAAAAGGAGAAAAGAATAGCAATTGTTTATGGGAATGTGGTTCAAGTGCACTCTGCTTTACTAGCCCTATCGTTTTCCTCAATGCCAGTCGTCATTGTTGTAGAAAACATCAAGCAAAACTATTCAAAAAAAAAAGGAAAAAACCTTCCCCCCTAAATTTATGAATTTAAGCTACTTGTTTTGACAATCTGACGACACCAGTGAGTGAACATCGAGAGATAAACGATATACTACATACTAAAGCAACAAATAATTGGGAGAGAAACTTACCAAGTTGATTTTTTTTTTTCCGATTATGAGAGATCGATGGCTTCTCTGGAGAGCAAATGATGGAGATAGTAAGCAATCATAATTGATTTGGGGGGACAGGGGTAGACGAAGGGTTGAAAAATTAGAGGAGAGAGAAATTAGAATTCATAAAACAATGCCTTTCCAGCGTTTTGATTTAAGTACCGTGTTTTCATTAAAAATTCTTAAAAAGACTTTTTATCATTTTCTGTTTTCTTTGTTAAAAAATTCCTTGTTTTTCAAAATTTGTTTTTGAAAATATGAAAATAAACACGTTTTCAATGTTTTAAAAAACTAAAAACGGTCTCAAAACAGTAAAAAAAACAGGCCCTTTGTCTCTGAGAGTTTCTAACATGTGATTGAAAGCAAGAAACGCACAGCCTTCACAAATGCATTTACAAGAATGGAAAACAAGTGATTTCCATAATTTTGCAGTTTGTTCTCAAGTGTTGGGAGAAAAATCACCAATCAAGTCTAAACGAAGTCTGGTTATATTGCAAAGAGAAAAAATCAACTTACCACATTGATATATTTTTTTTCCCCGATTATGAGAGATCGATGGCTTCTCTGGAGAGCAAATGATGGAGATAGTAAGCAATCATAATTGATTTGGGGGGACAGGGGTAGACGAAGGGTTGAAAAATTAGAGAGAGAAATTAAAATTTACAAAACAATGCCTTTCCAGCGTTTTGATTTAAATACCGTGTTTTCATTAAAAATTCTTAAAAGGACTTTTTATCATTTTCTGTTTTCTTTGTTAAAAAATTCCTTGTTTTTCAAAATTTGTTTTTGAAAATATGAAAATAAACACGTTTTCAATGTTTTAAAAAACTAAAAAATAAAAACGGTCTCAAAACAGTAAAAAAAAAACAGGCCCTTAGTCTCTGAGAGTTTCTAACATGTGATTGAAAGCAAGAAACGCACAGCCTTCACAAATGCACTTACAAGAACGGAAAACAAGTGATTTCCATAATTTTTCTCAAGTGTTGGGAGAAAAATCACCAGTCAAGTCTAAACGAAGTCTGGTTATATTGCAAAGAGAAAAAATCCGTGAGTGAATAAGTTGTGTCATAAAACCCTGTAGGACATCACACCGTTGATGGTCTCAACTCTCAACCGGTTCATTTTGATGAGCAGCACAAGATAAGATTTTGCTTTATAACCTGCATTCGTTGAGCAACCGCTTAAAATGGATAAAACAGGTCAAATATTATTCCATATATTGAGTGCATTCAACTTCAAATTGTCCACTTAAATTACAATCCAAAGTGTAATGACTCACCTCCCTATTAGTTCAACCGATTTAATTTCAATCCAATTCGCATCTGTCTCAGTTACAATGAGTACTGTTCTCGGTCATTACTAAGGAAAAAGCAAACTGTCCACAATAATAGACATAAAAGTTGACCTATGCCAACGTGCTAGATGATGTGGGGAAATACAATTTATTAAATCTTTTAGATCTTAAAATGAATACTAGTCTAGTAATTCTAGTATGTTTGGAGAAACTACTGTTTATAACGAAATTGGATCTTGTTTCTTCATATTTTATCAAGATATATGATTGTAAGTTTTACGAATCTCCCGTGATCTAGAAAAATTGAACAAAAAATTTGGGGACATGGAAAAGTTGCATTGCATCTATTAAACCACTAACCTTTCAAGCTTTTGGTTCAAGTAGAAGGAATGGCATTCAATAAAAAAAATGGCATGTAGATACATACCCAATCCCAGCATATCAATTTCATCTTGCTGGAGGTAGGTCTCTCGCTTTGTTCTTTTTGTTCCAAGGCATGTGTTCAACTTCTCAACTGCTACTAGGAGATCCTGTAATGGTTTGTATCAAATGAACTAGTAAAGGGCAAGCATAATTAGATGATAATCATAATGATGATGACATATAAGCACAAAAACTCTTCTCTGCATTTCCTTCACTATTGATTAACTGTAGAAACTATGATTATTACTGCTCTGGATGATCAGATGATAACTGCAATTAAGTTATCACTTATTTGAGTTACATAAGTTACAAAATTCTCGCACTGCCTTTTTTTTGTTTCCACGGATTTTATTCAATAATCAACAAAGCAGTTATTTTTCTTGTATGAGTATGCTTGACAAGAGCCTGAGAAGTCAATTAATAATAATTTTTTGACATGCCACAGACCCATAACAACGAATCAGTTGCCCAGGATTATCCACAACCAAAGCCAGACAAACATTACATGCTTTTCCTGATCCACTTGAAATTTTAGTAAGAAACCCTCTGAACAGGCTGAACTTTGTTAAGGGTGCATAGAACAGTCAAAGATGCAAAAGGGGACATGTGTGCTTCAAAACAATGAAAACTTGTTCACTTTTGTATTCTTGAAAATGTTTCCAAAAATAAGGAAAAATTTTGTGAAGAAAAGTAGCAAATTCCAAACCACAAATGTTGTTTCGAGTGTTTCAGTGTAAAAACTGAAAACAAGGAAAGCAAATCATTTATTTTCTTATATTACATTCAGAACACAATATATAAAATAAATTCAAAACTGAATACTAAAACATAAAGAAATAGGCTGTAAATGTTCTCACTTTTAAGGATGAATGTAGGAGTATTCTATCTTCACCAGATACGGAATACGGTAATTTCTCGACAATCTCATTTTTGAAGAAAATTTATTTCCTTAGTAACTCGAAATTCCACGCAGGGCAGCAATGCTATTGCTATGTTAGTGCTTTTCATGAACGCCAAACTTGATTCGTATGGATTACCAACCACTTCAATGTTTGCGGTATTGGAGTATGTCCAATGTAATATGCTCTCTAATCTAAGGAGCCAAGTCATAAAAATTTGCTCGAGTAGACTCTCTACTTTAACACGTTAATTTAGAGTATGTGTTTAGCTCTCCATATTTGGACAGTCAAACTCACTATGTATAATTAAATGATTTCTGTAGATTCCAATTTTCATTAATCTTTTATCAGACAAAGTGGGTGAATATTTATGATGAAAATATGGGTAGATTTAAATAATTAACATGAAGGCACGTTAAAGAGTAAAAGATAAAAAAGATAATAAATACTTCTTGGAAGAAGTAAGATAAAGAGCAAAAATAAAGAGGCTATTGGACTGATTTAAAAAAAAAATATGCCATCTAAATCTAAAGGTGCTCTTTAAAATGCAAAAATGCTCTTTAAAAATAAAGTCTGCTGGAGATGCTCTTGGGCGCCATAGTCTGTGCAGAAATTATAAATACAGTGCTTCATCATACGCATGAACTAAGAAACATTTCTAGGCATGTCAAAGTTCAAACTGGCTATAATGCATAAGAAAAGATTATCTTACCTCCCATGAAGTTAAAGTCTTCATATATTTAGGGAGACATTCATATTCATCTCTTGATACATTTATCAAACACTTGCAGTCTTCATATTGCTTAGAGACATCTCTTGTTTCCCCTATATTCATTAAAAATAAAACTACATTTATGATGACATTCAACAGAACTTTAATATTCAACATAGGAGATTTCTCCACCTTCCCTCCCTTCCAAGCTCTTAGTGGCAGATTCATGATAAGGTTCTTCCATCACAAAATCATGGCCAGCTGTAGCATGCGCATTCCATCAAATGAAACGTAAAGAGAAAATATAGCTTTTGGAAGAATAAGTAAATTATATTTAACAATGACTTAGTATAAACTAACCTTGAGATGCTATTGTTGCAAGACAAACATCAGAGATTCCAAAACTCTAAAAACTTAATGAATCATCAAGTCTAGCCTTATGTTAAGTTGGCACCATGAAAAACTGCAGACTAACACTTCTAAAACAATAATACCAGGATAAGAATGGCATCAAAATCTTGAACAAACGTGTAAAAGATATGGTACACCATAAAAAAATAATACGATTGGCATTACATGCTTTCATATTTCACTAGGTAAATTAGAAAGGATACAGAGGGTCCTCTTTTGAGCTATTAATCTTCAAATCCAATTTGCTATTTTCCAATGACAAATTATCCAAGCCGCTGTCTTCTAGGCCATCTTCATCAAAATCCACTAGTAGGACCACGAAAATAACCAAAAACAAACTATTAACAAATCGTAAAACAAATCAATGAACAGATAAACAAAAAGAAGAGAAAATTTTGGAAAGTTGAGTAACAGAGACAAACGAACAAGGGGGGATGTAGTTGCAGGATGAGCGAAGGTGATCCTCGAGGACAGAAACGTCATTTTCATTATTCTTCAAAACCTCATTGCAGTGTCCCAAAAGCTCCTCAAACGACACCGTTCCGGATGCCATCGATTCCAGCATGTTTAAGTCGGCAGTCGCCGTCGATACCTTCCTGTTCACGCTTTGGACGAAGGTTGTGGATGCAGAGTCTGTAAATTAACGATTTGCTTAGCAAATTAAACGATAAATTAGGAGAATGGAGGGAGAGTAGCTATGGAATATATACCGAGGGGAATTGGGCGGCGATCCACCGACTCCTTCAGGGCGGAGCAGCTGGTTTCAAGGTGATTACAGAATTTCGCCATTGTTTTGTAGAATTTGCCGATTGATTCCTCCATTGTTTTCTCTCCCCCTGCAGACTCCCACACACACACACCGAGCCAAGTGAATGTGAAGCGTAAATACAGGAAAGCACAATGTTTTGTCTGAAATTCAGAATGAACCTTAATATTTAAGTATGTTAATGAAATAACGAACGAAAACCGAGGCGCCAGTAGCTGAGTGGATATAGCGTCTGTTTTCTAAGCAGAAAGCATCATGAGTTCTCAGCTGATGCTGATGATTGGTTTATTGTCGATTCCAACGAATACAGATGTTGGATTAAGAAATTTTGAAAAATCTAAAGTTGCTTTATTCTACTCATTACAGGCAACTAGAAAACAAGTGAAGCCTTATTTAGGCTTAAATGGAAGCCTTAATATAAATACATTGAGTTAATTATCCTTAACCAAAAAATTAAAGTAAAGACCATTAGAAACATTAGAAACAATAAATTATGATTAAGCATCTAAATCAATCATACGCAAAAAAATATCCTGTCTCAAGCTGCATAATCAAGCCATTCATTTAAATAAAATAACTTCGACCGCTACCTGGCGCGTTAGAGCCTTTTTAATGATGTATCAGGTCACATGATTGTTAAATATTGCGTAAATTGAAGCAAAGGTCCCTAACCTTTGCATTCATTTGTACTTTCATCCATAACATTTAAATATGAACTAAGAGACCTCTAACTTTTGAGAAATTAGGGTTGTTCGTCCAAATTGATGGATTTCATCCCCCTACCTGGCGCGTTATTGTTATTTTTCTGCTTTGAATTTTAATGATGTGTCACGTGATTGTTAAATATTGTGTAAATTGAAGCAAAGGTCCCTAATCTTTGCATTCATTTGTACTTTCATCCATAACATTTAAATATGAACTACGAGGCCTCCAACTTTTGAAAAAATTTGTTAGGGTTTGTTTGGTAACCAATTAAATGAAATTTTACTTTAATGTAAATTAAATTTTAAGTTTACTTCACTTTGAAGTACATCAAAATACCATATGTATAGAGAAAAATGAGACGTCTCTCACGTGACGTTATTTTGAAATTTAGTCTCAATTTTCATAAATTCACATTTAATTGGTTGCTAACTAGACCATAACACTTTAATGATGAAATTCTTCTATTTGGATGAACCCGTCATTTTTCAAAAATTGGGAGTCTCTTGAACTAGATTTAAAGGTTGTGAATGAAAGTGCAAATGAATGTAAAAGTTAGGGACTTCCCATATTAAAATACCCAAATACTCTTTTTTGAAAAGAAAAAATACCGGAAAACTTAAATCATAATCAAACAAGTAATTAAACTTCCAAAAAAAATTTTTTTTTTTTTTTTTGAAAGGAACAACCAAAGAATATTTAACCTTCCTATGCAAATAAAAAGTACTCAGAAATTATTTTTCATAAGAAATAAAATTGATCAAGACAGTATATTACATGTACATGCTTTGAAACCAAAGTGGATTATTATATCCATACTTATTTTTAACAGGGCAGTTTGTCCAAGTAGGCATTACTTATCCTTACAAAATATTTAATTACTGTGTGTGTGTGTGTGCGCGTGTGTGTGTGTGTGTGTGTGTCAAGGGTTGTGTTGTGATTGAGAGCAGTCATTTGCCTCAGGTAGACATGGCACTTACCCTAATGCCAGTGGGAACCCTTCTGGCCTCCGCTTCCTCACTGACGGTGGTTTATACCATTAGCTCCCTTCTTATGTAAATATTGTATAATTGTATTATACTTGTTATTCAAATTGATAAGGATTTGTGGCCTTTATATTTGGTGAAAAAGAAAAATAAAATGGAAAAGAAGTTAATCGTATTAAGAGATCTAGAGTGATGCTGAGGAGCATGAGGGTTCCTATTGTTTACCCATATATAAGGAATCCTTTTTTAATTAAACTAGTTAAACCACCTGTACATTACACGGGTAGAAAAACTTACTAAAATATATTATTAGATAGTTAAAAATAAATCTGTAATATTTTCACTCTGGAGAAAATATAAAAACACAAATATACATTAATTGAATCAATCAGATTGATGGACTTAGTAATCGTAAAGTTTATGATCGTTTAAAATACAACATACATTCGTACATATAATCTTTCGTATATATATACAATAATAGAAAAAATACATGTTATCCGCCTCATTTTAAAAAATCCTAATAAAACTAACAAATTCAAAATATATATACAATGCATTAAAAAATTCAAATAACATTAAACTCATCAATACACACGTTAGATATAGTGGATTAACGAATTATGATGAATTAGAGTTTGTTTTAGAATTGAAATTTAAGATTTAATATTTTAATTTATTAGTGAAAAAGATTAGAGAAATTCTAGGGGACATGAAAATGGGACATTATTAAGTGATATTCTCATGTGACACATATTCATTGGGTGATGATAACATGACTATTTTTTCATCACCCAATAAAAGTGTGTCACATAAGAATGTCACCTAATAATGTCCCCGTAGAATTTTTCAAAAGATTAACAAACAAAATAAATGAGCAAAATGGTTAAGATTTAGTTGATAAAACCAATGGTCACATGTTCAAGTCATCTCTGAGTTACTTCACAAAATTTTTTGTTAAAAAAATGTAACAGTTACCACAAAATTTATTAAATAAAAAAAATAGGGAAATCTCGATACAAAAAGTACCGAGACTTAAATGAATTAATTAATATATAAATATAGATAGTAACGTCAATGTGATTTTTCTAGTTATATTTTTTTAATTAAATGTGGCTTTTTAAAAACATGTAACATTTTTTTGTATATGACATTTAAATTAAACAGTAGCAGAAATTTGATTCTCGAAGTTATATATAAGAGATCTTTGCACATGATAAGAACTAAAAAAAATCACATTTAAAAATTAAATAATAACATATAAAAAGGGGAAAATTTTTAAAAACTTCCCAAAGTTTTGTTAATCTTCTTTTATTAATTAATCTTCTTTATGAAAAACGTAAACAAAACGGGAAAGAGTAAGACGCCGTTGAAGCTAATGTGAATCGATACATTCGGGTGGAGTCCAACAAGAAACGAATCTCTTCCATTATTATTTAGGCTCCAGAAAGACAGATCACCTAACTCTCCGGCCTCCGCAAATCACAAGGAAATTTTCTTCGGTTTGTAGAATTTGTGAAATTACGATGATGAAAATGGTTAAGTATCTGCTTGCTTTCGTCTGTGTCTCTCTGTGTTTGAATCTGCGGTTCACTAGTGCCAAATCCACTGAGATTCGTTACTGCAGTAAGTTCTCATCCATGTTTTGACCTCTTGTACAGTTTTTTCAGTTTGAATGTTCTTTCGTTTTCGTAGTTAGTCTCTTTCGCCTTTTGTACTGTATGTCTCTCTTTGGATAGGGTTTCTTGTTTGCTGATTTATTTTCTTTCTTTTCCCTTTTTCTCGCTTTGTCAATCGATTTCTCTTTTATTTTTGCTTATCAATTCTGTGAAACCTGTTGATTTAGTGATTCGGGTTCCCTTTTTATTTTTTAACTTTGAGTTAATTTCTTGGAGTACGAAGAGAATTGAAATTTTCTGGAGAACGTATTTTTAGCTAAATGAATACTTTCGAATTTTGTTCTGGAAACCCAATGAAAAATTATCATAAAACATGATATTCTCATCTGTCCATTTGACTGTCGAAATAAGAGGAACAGAGGCGGATTAAGGTTCAGCGTCAAAAAGTTGGGTTATTCGGATGAAAATGGGACTTGTGATTGTTGGTGTCATGGAGAACTTTCAGAGCACTAGATTACTGACTCCTGGTATCTAGTTTATCTAATGAGAAAATGTTATGTTGGAGACTGACACAAGGAAAATGGACTTCCATTGCCAAACATGTTATGGACCCAAAAATTAGAACTTTTACATTATCAACTCCCAACTTGCCGAAGTAACGAAATTGGGAAGCTGAGCTGGTAGAGGGTTGAATTGATCATCCATGAAACACGGGGCTGCTTTTCAAAAGATGTTATACTTCTTTTGTGAATAATAAATTTAATTTTGAATTTAGAGCGTGTTTGATTGAACATATTTTTCTAGAAAATATAAATTCATGGAAAATTTTCCATCATCGAAATGGAAATGGAATTTAAGTTCCATGGGATGATTAAATATAGTTTTACCCATTTTCCTGGTAAAAAATCCCACCTCATCCCTAAGTAAAATGTTTTCCATGGAAGCTGGAAAAAATTTCCAGCTTTTCGCATCAAATGCACCCTTAATGTTTTCCAGTGTTCTCAGAAATCAAATATCTGGTATCACGTCTCTCACAGGCATTATTAGGCACTACCAAGCTCTGTTGATAAAGTTGAATCAAATTCGAAAATCCGGGTGGTAGTCAAACACTTGCTAATTAAAGTAGACACTTCCATGATGATCAACCATGCGATTTGGAGTGGCTTATAAAATTTCTTTTTGTCAAATATGATAAATACCTTGAATGCGTGTAAAATGCTTTTGCAACTAAGAACTTAGTTGTCACTTTAGTTTAAAATTCCATTAAATATAAAAACAGTAAGCAAAAATTTAGTGGATGATCCCTAGTTTAGTCCCATTAGGTTGGTTCCTCTACTTTAAAATAGCAAACTAATGAGGTCTTTTTACCCTCATTTCTGTTTTCCCATTATAATGTTACCTACCATTGATTTAACATTTAATCAATTACAATCACATTTTGAACATCCATTAAATCTTTATCACTCATCCAAGGTCATTACAATTTTTCTTATAATAATGAGACTCAAACACCCCTTTAATAAAAGGACTTGTAACATGTGGATAACGTGGTAACTTGTTTGACCACTTTTTAGTTTAAAACAAACAAATAAATCTATATGTGTGTGTGTGTTTGTACAAGCACGCGCGCACACACGTACATACATATATGGTATGGTTGTTGTACATTGTGAGCTGAGTGTAATATAAAAGCCATATATTTGTATTTGAGTCAATAGGTATATGATTTGCATTTTACACGCTGGAAACAACAAATAAATAAATAAAATAAAATAGGCCCATGTTTGCAAATCAATTTTCTTTTTAAATAAAAATTGGTCAAACCAATCATATCCACGTACTTTATGGGACCCGTATGTAGTGCACAAATCTCCACCATTCAACCTCCACTCATTCTCTCTCTTATTTCTCATTAAAACTCATTAAAATGAGTTTGCAAACATGCGTGCTTAAATGAGAAAAAGTACTTCTAAATTGAAGTTATGCATTTGTAGTTGTGTAAACAACACACATATTTTATTTCTATTTATTATTAAGGTTTTCTAATGTGTCATGTCCTACTACTTTGAAGATGATGTGTATTCTTGAGAATTGAATTTTTTGTTTCTCGTGGGAGAAAGTTTTCTTAATTTTGTGCTATACTTCCTCACCTTTTTGCTGTCGAAATAAATGCAGATACAAAAGCCAACTATCCTGTTAAGGTTTCTGGAGTTGATATTGATCCGTATCCTGTGTCCAGAGGCAAAAATACCACCTTCAGCATCACTGCATCTACAGGTAATAAGTTTGGTTTTTATGCATTGTGATTGCCTTCATCTCATATTTCAGAATCTCAGGTTTCCATAGTGAAACCTTTTCCAGCTTCCATAACTACTGTGATATGATAGATATACTGGAATAAGGAACAATGATTACAACTGAATAAGGAATAATGATAACAAAAATGCCTCTTTTTTTGTTTTAATAAGCCTATGCAGTCTTCAATGGATGTTTTTGTAATATGTAAAAATAGAATTTACCATTCCATATGCACCAAAAAGATTCTTAGGATTTCTGTAAATTAACGTATTTTATGTTTAAAGTGGTTTATTAGCATTAGTATCTTTTTCTCTAAAAGAAAAGAGATTTATCTGGTAGAACTCAAGTGAAATCCTATTATTCTCAATCTTATTCTGAAAATTGCATAAGTTACTAAAATGGGTATGACAAAGTTGTAGCTTGACCTCCTCATATTGATTTCAGATCGCATTTTCTAACTGATGTTATATGGCCGGCTTCCTTTTACATGTTGGAGATTGCACTATCTTTTTGATTTATGGTAATGGACCAAGCAGGAAGAAATGGAAGCCTCATGTGTCTTTAATTCTTTTCCTTTTTCCGTTAATAATTTTTCCTTTTCTTCTTAATGGAAAATAGGAACTTCTATGCCCACGTCTTTCATTTGCTAGAGTTCTATCGTTGAAATTACATGTGATAAGATACTTATGTTGAGCTTGCCTTGCAGAGGAGCCGATCTCCAGTGGGAAACTGGTCATTGACGTTACCTACTTTATATTTCACGTCTACAGTGAGAACAAAGACCTTTGTACCAAGACATCCTGCCCTATTTCTGGGGATTTTACGATTTCTCATTCCCAAGAGTTGCCTGGATATACACCTCCTGTAAGTTCCTTGCTTCTATCAAATGAACTCCACGACCAAGAAAAAGGGGGGAGAAAGGCAAAAGAACACACACAAAAAGAAAATGAGGAAAGAGATGTAGAATGAGATGAATAAGAAAGTTGAAAATTGGAAGAATTATTCAAGCTTCAGACATTCATTTGTTGATTTTCTAGGAACTTATGGTGTTCTATAAATGCAGGGTACATATGAGCTTAAAATGTCAATTGTGGATGGACACAACAAGCAATTGACTTGCATTACATTTGATTTCAGCATCGGTTTTGTTGCCCCAGAAGGCTCAGCAAGCAGTTTTTAAGTGCTCAAGGATTTTTCATCTTTGTTCTCAATCCTATCTATGCATGATGTATATATATAATATATAAGACAAAATTGCTACTTTGGAGACGTCTTTTCGTAGCTGTTCCTGTGTCTATGGTATTACTATTATGCGATGTATGATGCAATTTGATACGGTTAAACTATTTCTTCGAGTTAATACTTTTTGACTTTGTGATTATTACATCTTGTTTGCACCTAGTTCCTCCACAATCTTGTTGCTTATCGCTTGGCTTGTTGCAGCTCCAAAGTAGCATTTACGCAATGACATCTTCACATCTTCATATTCTTATTATTCTTGTTTTCTGGGTTTTATTATTCTTGAATTGGAAGCCGAGGTAGAGCTGTCGTGTTTGATTAGAGTAAATAAAAAGAGATGCCGGTGCATCAATGGACGGATGGACGTGATCTTTTTCTTGCGCAAGACATTTGGATATTGTTTTAGATTATTCGAGCATACTTGACAAACAAACTTGTGGCCTTCTAAGAGTCATATTTTACTTTATTAGACAAATCAAAAACCGACGTGTGGATATAAACGGTCTATTTTATTTTATCGTTAAAAATGAGGTCATTAAACACAAATTTGGGTTCTTGATTGGCTAGAAGTATTCTAAATACTCTTGAAGTACGATAATTTTATAAATATTGTACGGCATAATGGACTAATATTTATTAGCATTAAGCATCAATTGTGTTGTTCTTTTCGTGCAACAATGTAAGGTTTACTTGAACAAGTAAACAACTATTTGATTGAAGCTGTGGTTCGACTTGTGTAGTAGTAGTATCTCCTCCTCTCTACTAGATCCCCTTGTAAAATAAAAATAAACAAATAAATAAAACTATTTGATTGAAGCATTGAGCTAAGACTAGAAACACAGGCAAGTTCTACCCGAATAAGGTAAGTTCTACCCGAATAAGGTAAACTAGGCAAGTTCTACCCGAATAAGGTAAACTAGTCCTTGAACACTATACGTATATCATGACTAGTAGAATAATTTGGCACTGAATACCCACAGCCCACCTTGGATGGTTTGTTTGGAATATAGTTTGAGCCCTGAGGTCCAACCCCAACCTTTTTTTTTTTTTTATATACAGAAACCATTTACAGGGCCGGTCCATAATTTCCGGAGGCCCTATGCTAATTTTAAATAGGGGCCTTTTTTAAAAAAAAAAAAATTTAGATTAAACACGATTTTAAAGGTTAAAACGATTTAAACTTTGAATATTTAAATTTTATATTAAATAGATAAGCAAAATAAGTAAACGCTTTAATAATATTCAAAGAAATTTTCATCTCAATAGGCTT
Organism: Nyctanthes arbor-tristis; assembly: GCA_963692815.1. NCBI lineage: Eukaryota > Viridiplantae > Streptophyta > Magnoliopsida > Lamiales > Oleaceae > Nyctanthes > Nyctanthes arbor-tristis. Next base: position 8,140 of record CAVNYN010285068.1, on the reverse strand, counting down.
TAATATTTATCAATTTGTAAGACGTTTGATTATATTTTATTATTTAAAAAGACTAAAACATTAAAAAGGCCCTATTCTTATAAAATTATGCTACAAATTTAATATTTGGTATTTGAAATTTAATAAAAATTATAAAACTTGTAACTATTATTAAACACAAAAAATGAGAATTTAAATTGGCCTTTAACAAAATAAAATCAAATTTATAGATATAAAGATTTGAACCTTTGACCTATAACTAAATATGGAGACTAAAATGTATAGCTTTACCACTAGGCTACTAAGCAATTTATAATATGATTGTCTACGCATTATTTTTATTCTATGTTTTGGACATATATTTCAAAAAACTCGATTATGAACTTTTCGACACATTCAAATTGGGGGCCCTTTGGTCGCTTACTCTCATGGCCGGTTCTGACCATTTAGTCTCTAACCATGGAGATTGCACGCACACACGCACACGTGACTACCATATGGGCACCATTGGTCACCAACGTGCACACCTGATACCTACGTGGCAATATGTGTGCATTAAATGAAACGTGTGCACTTAGCTGACAGGGAAACATTTCTACCCCATCATATCATTGGGAATAAAAGCCAGACACCAGAGGAGCACAAAACAATATATACATACTGACATGACATTGATTGTTGATGGAAAGGAATGCAACAGGGAACACAGGTGATTTACAAACTTGGCCTAAAATTGCCCTTTACAGGAAGGGTAAATTCCACGTATCGTCCCAACCTTTATACTTAAAATCACTTAGGTTCTTAATCTTTTTTTAACTCGTTGAATCCTCAACTTTTCATAAATACGTACAAAAAGTCCCTCTTAACGGAATCCATCCAAAAGTCCGTTAATTCATTAGTCAAATTACCACAATACCCTTACTCTTTAATTTTAAAAAAATAAAAGAAATTTAAAAATATATAAAAATAAAAAATAAAAAGAAACTGAAAGGGGGAGGCCCCTCACTGCCATTTCCAGCAGCTTGAAGCTACCGGAAATGGCAGAACAAATAGGCTGGAAATGGCAAAAGAATTGGGGGGGTCGGGGTCTCCCCCACCATTTGTTTTGTTGAAATGGCAGAAAATGGGCGAAAGACTCCCCCCATTTGTTCTACCGGAACGGTAGAAAATTTGGTTGGGTGGGTGGGTGGGTGGGTGGGTGGGGGGGTGGCTGTCGGAAAGGGCAGAAGAATAGGAGGGAGTGGTAGAACAAATGGGGGAGGCCCCCCATCCTTCTGCAGCTTCCAGCAGAAGAATTTTTTGGGGGGGGGTCTCTCCCCTATTCGTCTACCATTCTGACAGAACAAATGGAGGGAGACTGCCCCAATTATTGTGCCGGAAACGGCAGAAGAATGGGAGGAGTCTCCTCTCATTTGTTCTGCCATTTCCGACATCTTGAAGCTGTCGAAAATCGAGCTGTCGGAAACAACAGTGAGGGGAGGCCTCCCCCCTTCAGTTTCTGTTTTTTTTTTATTTTTTTTATTTATTTTTAAATTCCTTTTGTTTTTTTAAAATTAAAGGGTAAGAGTATTGTGACAATTTGGCCAATGAGTTAACGGACTTTTGGATGGATTCTGTCAAGAGGGACTTATTGTGCGTATTTATGAAAAGTTGAGGGCTCATCGCGCTAAAAAAAAAATTAGAGACCCAGGCGATTTTAAGTGTAAAGGTTGAGGACAATACGTGAAATTTACCCTTACAGGAACTGAAACTTAAACAAACAGAAAAGAATTTCTTACATTTTCCTCAAATTGGAAATATCACTTTTACAGAGAATGGTATACCATCCATGTGAAAGAATAACGTGGGACCCAGAAAAAATTATAACACCAACTGGAAACCTGAACCAAAACCAGGCAAATTTCAGACTCAAATATTCTTGGGAGAAAAAGGCCACATAAAATATTTATAGATGGGAATCATGAAAGAAAGGTTTAGATAAATCAAGAAAATCATTTACTTCAACCATTTACATGATAATAATGTGGCAAAAAGGGAGAGAACAAAAACTAACACTTGGATTAGAATTGCTACTTAAGGAACAATTTGACGATTTCGCCTTTAGTCCTTTAACAGTAAGAAATGCAACTCTGATGAAATGATCAAAGAGTCAATTCTATTAACAGTCCATCAACATAACTAGAAACAAACAAAAGACGAATTCAAGTTAGAAATAATCACACTACTCAAATTTACAATTGTAAAGTATCTAAAAGCCTAGTCTTTAGGTAGCAGCCTCACTTAGTGTAACCTCATCAACCGCTTGCGGAATTGATGCGGCCAATTCTATTGCTGAAGTTAGTAGCTTGTAGTTGTAGTTGGGTGAAATGGAATTCAATCTGGAGCCTGTGATGAACAGGCGTTGAAGTTATCAAACCTTTCTTCATATCTGCCTGAAGATCTCTGATTGGAATTGCAGCCAGGAAACTCTTTATATATTCCTTGCATGACTCTTTACCTTGACAAACAACTTCCTCTACGTTCTTTATGGGTTCCTCAGATCCTGCTACAGTTATCCCGTCTTTGCAATTGTCCCTTGAGTTTATCTCCCGCGCACTTGAGTTTTTGGACTCATCGTTCCCAGAAACAGCCTCTTGATCTCCAGCAGTTTTCTCTTCTGATGTCTGGCTGTTACTTGGTACTTTGTATATAGTAGTGTCCCGGTCAAATTTCAATATGTAAGCCTGATTGCATCCCTCATACAGTCGCTCCCCTAATGTGTCAATAATGTAGTAAGCATCAGCTTCGACCTTCAGTACGAAAAAATGGTCATTCCAACTGACAATGAAAACCGGGGTTTCCCCACTCTTAAAACACTCTGAATGGCTAATCTCATCCCAAATATTGTCAAATGACATAGCACCATGCAAAAAATCAAAGTTCCCCTCCTCCATTTCATCAGGATGGAAAAACCCGATAAATGACTTCTCGGGAATTACACAAAGATCCGAGACTTTGGCTTGGAGGACTGTCTCTAGATCGAAGTGCTTGTCAGGAAACCTTCCCCGGTAAGTTTCATTCTCACAAAGGCGCCTCCACTCTAAGGAACCATCTCTGACTAACCTATCGAATTGTGACTTAATGGGCAGGAGGTCATGATTATTCTCCAACCAATCAGCAATAACAGCAACTAGGGCTGTACATGCACTTTCTCCTGCAGCTTTTTCACTTCTCTGATCGATGGTAGCAAAGAAGACCTGTGTCTGAATCTTCATGTGTCCATCTCGGCTCGTTATTTCTTTCTGCTCCCAGCTGCCGACAGCAAAACTATCATCACCAAAATCAGAATCTGATGTTCGATTTGGATTTGAGTCCTCATCAGACTTGTTTCGCTGCTGAAAATTACAATCCCATTAATTATATTTAGTACCAGAGGTAATATCAAGTATGCAAGACGCGTGAATTCATACAAGAAGCCTTAAATATTAATAAAAGCATACATCAGACAGGCTGGTTATCTATGGACTTTGGATCCAAAAGATTGATAAGTCCAACAGATTGATAAGAGCACAAAATTGTAATTTTAGCATGAACAAACTTTCATCATAAAAAGTATCATGATGGTTGGTTGGCTGGTTGAATTGATAAGACTTAACAAGAATTTCACATAGCGCGTTTGAATATATGCTGGTCAATTTTGATCTGGAGACACCAATATGTGTGGCGCCTTCCTCACCACTAATTTTATTCACACACCACACGTGGGTCCATGAGTCCACATGCAAATTAGTGGAGGGGAAGGCACCACATACACCGGGTCTCTCTGGATCAAAATTGATATACTATAATGGTGGCATTATCTCATCAAGAAACTATTACATAAAGTACTTACCTTAAGATTGAAGGCTGCCCTTTCAAAAAAAAAAAGGATTGAAGGTTGCTTTGCCGAGATTCAAATATGAACAGGACTTAAAGGCCTTCTTTAAACATATGAACACTGTATGTGAATTGGATTTCCAATGAAATGTAAAATCCATAATTCCATAATACATTATGAATTCTGTATCATAGCAGCCAAATTGAGCATCCAACATAAGCTTCACAAGATAAACCTTAGACGCATGTCTTTAGCCACATAACCGAAATCCAAAGGAAACCCAAAAATGATGGTGTCAAACAAACTGCTCTCTTATCGTTTGAAGAAACAAAAGCAAAAAGTAACTCTTACCGCAAAAGAAAGTGATTCATCAGAACTGAGTTGTCGGCGATCGAAGTCAATATCATCACCTCCTTCTTCTCCATAAGCTTTCTTCAGTAACGGCTCTCCTTTAACTTTAGAAGACCTAAAGCTCAGCTTCCTCTTCCTCCACGGCAAAATACTACGTTTTGGATTCTGTAACACTGATGACTCGGAAACAGCAGAGCTTGGATCCTCCTTATGCAAGCAGTTAACATCTGATTTGCAGTTACTGTAGTAAATCCAATCCTCATCCTCACCATTTATTCTAGTACTGGAGTAATATGACACACCAGAGTAATTAGCATAGGCCAATGGTCCATAACTAAACGATTTCCTAACAGCAGAATCAACCTTGGCTTCATCAGATTCCCCTTCATCAGATTCATCTAGTGAATCTGAATCGAAGTTGTAAGTGTACTCTCCATCACTCTTGGCAGAGCCCCTCCCTTCACTACCCTCATCTTCTCGGCAGGCCTTTTTAGCTCTTCTAGTAGACACATACTCTGTAAGGATTTTTACCTTTTTCAGACCAGCTTTAAGTGCAGAAACCTCATCTTTCTCTGATGAGGAAGTTTCTCCAGCCGGCGAAGGGGGTGTAATAGGGATTATTTGCCTTTGCACTGGCTCTGTTGATTCTAGGGTAATTCTCAGTTCCAATAAGCTAAGAGATATCTGCAATACAAATGACACACATATTGCCATTCAAGATATTCAAAGTACAAGGAAATAAATCAATAAGGTAATAAGAATATGCACGAATCTGATCACAGTCTGATGCCATATAAGGTTGTAAAGTAGCACTTACATGAAGCAAGGGGCTAGTCTCAGCTGCACTGCCTGAAACAGCCAAAGGGATCTTAAGCTCAAATTCATTCTCTTCAGTTTTGGAAGCAAATTCAGCAAGGTTCATAATCGCAGAACCAATAATGGCAACCTTGTTTTTTGCCCCTTGATTCAAACCCTGAAACAAAAACTAATAGGGTTTAGCTTTTAAAATGAAGCCGTGATTATCAGAAATTTAGCAATAAATATAAAACATGCCCTTGTTTTGAGAAAAAGCAGAAATAAAACATTGAAGTTCACATACTTTAACAGCAGCAACTGAGCAATTTATGTAAAAGAAAATTTGTTAAATTACATAAACTCAACTTATTTTCTCTTAAGAATTTTGACCTATCACATAACAAATGGCAAGGATCACAAGAACAACAAACGTTTCATATAATTCTCAAAATAAGCCACCTCGGAAAAGCCACTAAGTCCCATTAAAAGGTAGTCAATCAAAGAGTAGGAACACAGTAGTATGTTCCAAAAACCTAGGCATCTCGGGATTACAGGATCAGACAGTAAACAGCAGCTGCAAAACGACAAGTTAAGTAAACCAAATCCTTTTAATAATTTAATTACTAACGTAACAAAGTCAACTCAGTTCCCATAGGAGAATTATTATCGCCAAATTTCAAGGACTTCAATGGCAAGTGGCCACAACACGTGAATCAGCAGACAAAAAAGGCACTTATAACAAGAGGGAACGTCTGGTCAATTTCACTGCAATTAACTACCACATGGATCTCGCAAATACTCTGGTTGCAATCATCCTAAGAATACAAGAAATCTATCATGTCAACCAATGTACCTAACAGGTATTCGGAAACACCAATAACTTAGCTAAACCATCCTCGTGTACCATCACACTACGTCACTACCACAACTTGGTGTGTTTTAACCTAAAGATAAGCACGATAAACATTTCTAGATATTTTGAATCCTTCCGAAAACCATACATTTGCAAATCCAATGTCCTCAGCAACAACTAAAAGAGTGTAGAAGCCCAGACGAGTTGCCAGGATCTTAGAGTAGTTTCCCATATTTCCTTTTTATATTCAAATTCTGATGTAAGATTCAATAATTGAAAATAAAAAGGCATTCTTTTCCAAATAGAGATTGGATGTGTTTTACCCCATAACAAAGATCACGAAACCTTAAAACATCCTGATGCCAATTCCCAATAATGGAAACACCCATAACACATACATTAATAAAATGCCAAAAGAAAAAAAGAAAAGCACTTTTTGAAACACTAATCTTTCAGCAATAAGCCAAATTCTCAATATTTCTGAGATAAATGAACGAAACAATTGAAATCCAGAAAATAATTTGACAACATACATGTAAAATTAAAAATAAATACATTCCAAAGCTAAATTTTTTAATACAGAAAGAAAGTTGGGAGGGGGTGGGGGAAGGAAAAGCACTCACGTGCAACGCAGTAAAGGCTATCTCCCATGGATGAAATGCATTCTCCTTGTACCCAGAAAGATTACAAAAACTATGAAATTCCTCGTCCCATTCCACCAAAATGCCCCCTTGTGCCCCATCAACCCTTTTAACAATTTCCTCTCTAGTGCAATTCCTTTTGACAGTCCTCCTCAATGAGCCCAAAGAAATCCTGGGACCCTTCCACCTGATCTCCACAGAAACCCCACCATTATCCTTCTCCGCAGCCTCATCCACCCAATCACCGCCTTCAAGGCTCCGCACCGTGAGTTTCACCTCATATTTTCTTGAAATCAGGGGAGGCCAGGGCCTCCACTTCATCATCTTCACCACCATTTTCCTAGTATCTTCAATGAACAAAAGATTCCCTGTTTTTTTTCTGGGTTTTAAGAGAGTACTCTCGCTTTATTTTCTCGGTGGGAAGGAGAAATGAAACAGATTAAGATCTGCGAAGACTACATCAGTTATCCGCAAATTGGGTAGATAGCAAAGAAAGACGATACTTTTGGAAATCGGAATCGAAGCAAGGGGAGGAGATTCAATACTACACAATGCGTTGTTGTTTTGAGGATTTTTCGCCGTAAAAAACTAGAAGAGTGCGTGTGTGTGTGAGAGAGAGAGAGAGAGAGAGAGAGAGAGGATGCCCGTTGTTTTCCTGGCTTTTCAAGATATATATAATATAATAATAAAATAGCTGTGCGTCTATAGGTACATTATAATAAACAGAGAGAGAGAGAGTAATAAAGAAGACACCTTCAGGCGGTCCGGCTATGTAGCGTTTACCTCTCTTCTTACGGAGTAAAAATTACCATGTAGCTACATGTGATTGAGGGTTGAGAGCTCTCCATAGAAAATTCCCATGATCATGTTCTCGTGGAGTGTTTTTAGCTGTCTAACTATAGAAATAGATTAGACTCTGAGTTTGGAGTCCAATCATTAATTACAGGGGGTCACGTCATCTAACATAGATGGAGTGACCCCTTATAATTGATTATCGGTCTCTAACCTCATAGCCCGATCTGTTTATATAAAAATCTAGTGTTTTTAGCAGTCCAGCTATGGAGAGCTTAGTTAGGGGTGGGTGTCGGCCGGGTCGGGTCGGGTTTGGGCCCAACCCGAACCCGACCCGACAAATTTCGGGTTTCAAATTCAGAAACTGAGCCGACCCGGTTTGGTGAGTCAACCCGACTCGACCCGAGTTGACTCGGATTGAGTCGGGTTGACTCGGTTCACGGGTTGGGCCGGCCATATACCGGCTCAAATCACAATCCGGCCTAAGTTCTTAAAAAATTCTTAAAAAGCCAATTTTTTTGTGTTTTGAGTGAAATTGTCAAAAAAAAAAACAAACTAATAATAAAGAATGAAAACGTTATGACCTTAAAACGAAAAAAAAATAAAAATTGGTAAAAAAAAAAAAAATATCACCGAGTTGACAGAGTCGGGTTAAGCACAACCCGAGTCAACCTGAAACCCGACTCGACCCGGTCGGGTCCCTTCTACCCCAACCCGACACCGACCCGATTACTGTAGAAAACCGACCCGACCCGACCCGTTTCAGGTCGGTTGAGTCGGTTTTGGCGGTTTTGCGGATCGAACGCCCACCCCTAAGCTTAGCTCTCTCCTTACGGAGTGGAAACTGCCACATGATTGCATGTGATTGGGAGT
>CAVNYN010285067.1:0-14014 GCA_963692815.1 Nyctanthes arbor-tristis | reverse complement strand
ACCTCCTGGGAAGTCCTCGTGTTGCACCTCTTTTGCGTTCTTTTATTTGTCGGGTTTCGTGTTTTCAGACCGTTTTATTTCCTCTTAATATTTTATTATTATTATTGTTATGATTATTATTTTATTTTATTTTTGTTTTGATTGGCTGAAGCCCCGCCTTCACTACGCTCCGCCACGTCACGCTGTTTGAGGAGGCAGCGAAACTCTCCACCTTGGCACGGGCCAGCGGGTGGAAGCCGAGTTCGGGCGGTTGAAAATTCTCGTCATCGCGGTCGGACGACATCGGGTTGCATGCAGCTGACCCGATCAACGACGATCGCGACCACGTCGCGGGGCCAGACGTGTCACATTCTCGCAGAGTGGGCCACGGTGATGCGGAAAAGCTACGTTGTAAGGGGCGCGCGTGTAGGGTGAAATATATTTAGAGCGCGAAAGCTGTCGGGTGCCACCATACCAGCAATAATGCACCGGATCTCATAAGAACTCCGCAGTTTAGCGTGCTTGGCGAGAGTAGTAATAGGATGGGTGACCCCCTGGGAACTCCACGTGTTGCACCCCTTTTGCATTCTTTTATTTGTCGAATTTCGTGTTTTTGGACCATTTTATTTCCTCTTAATATTTTATTATTATTATTATTGTTATGATTATTATTTTATTTTATTTTTCTTTTGATTGGCTGAAGCCCCACGTTCACTACCCTCTGCCACGTCACGCTGTTCGAGGCGGCAGCGAAACTCTCCACCTTGGCGTGGGCCCGCGGGTGGAAGCCGAGTTTGGGCGGTCGAAAATTCTCGTCATCGCGGTCGTACGGCATCGTGTTGGATGTAGCTGACCCGATCAACGAGCAATCACGAGCACGTTGCGGGGCCAGACCTGTAGCATTCGCGCAGAGTGGGCCGCGGTGATGCGGCAAAACTACGTTGGAAGGGCCGCGCGTTTAGGGTGAAATATATTTAGAGCGGGAACGCTGACGGGTGGGACCAAACCAGCACTAATGCACTAGATCCCATCAGAACTCCGAAGCTAAGCGCGCTTGGGCTAGAGTAGTTCCAGGATGGGTGACCCTTGGGAAGTCCCCGTGTTGCACCCCTTTTGCATTCTTTTATTTGTCGAATTTCGTGTTTTTAGACCGTTTTATTTCCTTTAAATATTTTACTATTATTATTGTTATGATTATTATTTTATTTTATTTTTCTTTTGATTGGCTGAAGCCCCACCTTCACTACCTTCCGCCACGTCACGGTGTTCGAGGCGGCGGCAGCGAATCTCCCCACCTTGGCGTGGTCCCGCGGGTGGAAGCCAAGTTCGGGCGGCTGAAAATTCTCGTCATCGCGGTCGTACGGCATCGGGTTGGATGCAGCTGACCCGGTCAACAAGCGATCACGAGTACGTCGCGGGGCAAGACCTGTCACATTCGCGCAGAGTTGGCCACGGTGATGCGGCAAAACTACGTTGTACGGGGCGCGCGGTAGGGTGAAATATATTTAGAGCGCGAAAGCTGACGGGTGCGACCATACCAGCACTAATGCACCGGATCTCATAAGAACTCCGAAGTTAAGCGTGCTTGGCGAGAGTAGTACTAGGATGGGTGACCCCATGGGAACTCCTCGTGTTGCACCCCATTTGCATTCTTTTATTTGTCGAATTTCGTGTTTTTGGACCTTTTTATTTCCTCTTAATATTTTAATATTCTTGTTATGATTATTATTTTATTTTATTTTTCTTTTGATTGGCTGAAGCCCCGCCATCACTACCCTCCGCCACGTCACGCTGTTCGAGGTGCAGCTAAATTCTCCACCTTGGCATGGGCCCGCGGGTGGAAGCCGAGTTTGGGCGGTCGAAAATTCACGTCATCGCGGTCGTACGGCATCGGGTTGGATGTAGCTGACCCGATCAACGAGCCATCACGAGCACGTTGCGGGGCCAGACCTGTAGCATTCGCGCAGAGTGGGCCGCGGTGATGAGGGCAAAACTAGTTTGGAAGGGGCGCGCGTGTAGGGTGAAATATATTTAGAGCGCGAACGCTGACGGGTGCGACCATACCAGCACTAATGCACCGGATCCCATCAGAACTCTGAAGTTAAGAGTGCTTGGGCGAGAGTAGTACTAGGATGGGTGACCCACAGGGAAGTCCTCGTGTTGCACCCCTTTTGCATTCTTTTATTTGTCGAATTTCGTGTTTTTGAACCGTTTTATTTCCTCTTAATATTTTATTATTATTATTATTATTGTTACGATTATTATTTTATTTTATTTTTCGTTTGATTGGCTGAAGCCCTGCCTTCACTACCCTCCGCCACGTCACGTTGTTCGAGGTGGCAGCAAATTCTCCACATTGGCGTGGCCCCGCGGGTGGAAGCCGAGTTTGAGGTGGCAAGACCTGTCGCATTCGAGCAGAGTGGGCCACGGTGATGCAGCAAAACTACGTTGTAAGGGGCGCGCGTGTAGGGTGAAATATATTTAGAGCGCGAACGCTTACGGGTGCGAACATACCAGCACTATTGCACCGGATCTCATAAGAACTTCGAAGTTAAGCTTGCTTGGAGAGAGTAGTGCTGGGATGGGTGACCCCCTGGGAACTCCTCGTGTTGCAGCCCTTTTGCATTCTTTTATTTGTCGAATTTCGTGTTTTTGGACCGTTTTATTTCCTCTTAATATTTTATTATTATTATTGTTATGATTATTATTTTATTTTATTTTTCTTTTGATTGGCTGAAGCCCCGCCTTCACTACCCTCCGCCACGTCACGCTGTTCGAGGTGCAGCTAAATTCTCCACCTTTGCGTGGGCCCGCGGGTGGAAGCCGAGTTTAGGCGGTCGAAAATTCTCGTCATCGCGGTTGTACGGCATCGGGTTGGATGTAGCTGACCCGATCAACGAGCAATCACGAGCACGTCGCGGGGCCAGACCTGTCGCATTCGCACAGAGTGGGCCACGCTGATGCGGCAAAACTACGTTGGAAGGGGCGCGCGTGTAGGGTGAAATATATTTAGAGCGCGAACGCTGACGGGTGCGACCATACCAGCACTAATGCACCGGATCCCATCAGAACTCTGAAGTTAAGAGTGCTTGGGCGAGAGTAGTACTAGGATGGGTGACCCCCTGGGAAGTCCTCGTGTTGCACCCTTTCTGCATTCTTTTATTTGTCGAATTTCGTGTTTTTGGACCGTTTTATTTCCTCTTAATATTTTATTATTATTGTTATGATTATTATTTTATTTTATTTTTCTTTTGATTGGCTGAAGCCCCGCCTTCACTATGCTCCGCCACGTCACGCTGTTCGAGGCGGCAGTGAAACTCCCCACCTTGGCTTGAGCCCGCGGGTGGAAGCCGAGTTCGGGAGGTTGGAAATTCTCGTCATCGCGGTTGGACGACATCGGGTTGCATGTAGCGGACCCAGTCAACGACGATCACGAGCATGTCGCGAGGCCAGACCGATCACATTCGCGCAGAGTGGGCCACGCTGATGCAGCAAAACTACGTTAGAAGGGGCGCGAATGTAGGGTGAAATATATTTAGAGCGCGAACGCTGACGGGTGCGACCAAACCAGCACTAATGCACCGGATCCCATCAGAACTCCGAAGTTAAGTGTGCTTGGGCGAGAGTAGTATTAGGATGGGTGACCCCTTGGGAAGTCCTCGTGTTGCACTCCTTTTGCATTCTTTTATTTGTCGAATTTTGTGTTTTTGGATCGTCTTATTTCCTCTTAATATTTTATTATTATCATTGTTATGATTATTATTTTATTATATTTTTCTTTTGATTGGCTGAAGCCCCGCCTTCACTACGCTCCGCCATGTTACGCTGTTCGAGGCGGCAGCGAAACTCTCCACCTTGGCGTGGGCCCGCGGGTGGAAGCCGAGTTTGGGCGGTCGAAAATTCTCGTCATCGCGGTCGTACGGCATCGTGTTGGATGTAGCTGACCCGATCAACGAGCAATCACGAGCACGTTGCGGGGCCAGACCTGTCGCATTAGCGCAGAGTGGGCCGCGGTGATGCGGCAAAACTACGTTAGAAGGGGTGCGCGTGTAGGGTGAAATATATTTTATTTTATTTTTCTTTTGATTGGCTGAAGCCCCGCCTTCACTACCCTCTGCCATGTCACGTTGTTTGAGGTGGCAGCTAAATTCTCCACATTGGCGTGGGCCCGCTGGTGGAAGCCGAGTTCGGGCGGTCGAAAATTCTCGTCATCACGGTCGGACGATATCGGGTTGCACATAGCGGACCCAGTCAACGACGATCACGAGCACGTCGCGGGGCCAGACCTGTCGTATTCGCGTAGAGTGGGCCACGGTGATGCGGCAAAACTACGTCGGAAGGGGCGCGTGTAGGGTGAAACATATTTAGAGCGCGAACGCTGACGTGTGCGACCATACCAGCACTAATGCACCGGATCCCATCCGAACTCCGAAGTTAAGCGTGCTTGGGCGAGAGTAGTATTAGGATGGGTGACCCCCTGGGAAGTCCTCGTGTTGCACCCCTTTTGCATTCTTTTATTTGTCGAATTTCGTGTTTATGGACCGTTTTATTTCCTCTTAATATTTTATTATTATTGTTATTATTGTTATGATTATTATTTTATTTTAATCCCACATTGGATAATTAGTAAAAAGAATTGAGAATATATACTTATATTAAATTACTTGGATAAGTATTGTACATAAGAAGGCCTTGACTTATGGGTTTTAATTTTTCAAAAAGTTCAAAATTTAATGGAGTGTTATTGAAAAAAGTTTATTATAAAGCAATTAAACATATCTGTCTTTATTCGATACCTTCATATTGTTTTCCTAACTGATTCCAGTATTCACAAATGTTTAGAAAAGGTTCAAGATTAACGGACCGATTTTTACTAAACAATTGAAATAAATTAATTTTTATTTAAAATAACGTGGAAAAAAATTATCTTTTAAATATTTTTATCTTTACTGTTGAAAATAAAATTGAAATTTTATTTCTTTTTTAAGAGTCATTGAAAATGTGAATTTGGGTATGGAAAATGAATCCCACATTGATAATTTAGTCAAAAGAATTGAGAATATATGCCTATATTAAACTACTTGGAGAATAGTTATGCTTAATAGGGCATTTGCTTATCGGCCCTGAGCTCTCAAAAAGTTTAAAATTTTAATGGATTATTAATGAAAAAAGTTTATTGTTAACCAGTGAACTGTATTCGTCTTTATCTCACACCATCGAATTGTTTTTTAGATTGATTTCAGTATTTACAAATTTCTTTAATATTTTCCTTAGCTTTTTTAGATAATTTTTTTATCTTTATTAATGAAAGATATCGTATTATGGGTAGCACCTATATTGTTTTCTGTTACACGTACATAAATGATCAAATATTATAATTTAAGGGTCACATAAGAGTCATTGAAAATGTGACTTTGGGTATAGAAACGAAATCCCACATTGGTTAATTAGTGAAAAGAATTGAGGATGTATGCCTATATTAAATTTCTTGGATAAGTGTTATGCAGAATAAGACGTTATTTATGGGCCTTGAGTTTCCAAAAAGTTTAAAATTTTAATGGATTGTTGTTGAAAAAAAATTTATTGTGAATAAGTTAACCGTATCCATTTTTATCTCACACTATCAAATTATTTTTCAGATTAATTCCATTATTCGTAAATGTTTAGAGAACCGAACTGGTCATCAAACTGAAAAAGGTATAATTGTTGACAGGTTTTAACTAAATAAATGAAATAAATTAATTTTTACCAAAAATAATGTGGAAAAAGAACATTAGATTTTATAGTTTTTTATTCTTAATGTTTAAAAATCGTTGAAATTTTACTTTTGTTTTCTAAGAGCCATTGAAAATATGACCTTGGGTATAGAGAGGCAATCACATGTTAGTGAAAGGAATTGATAATGTATGCCTATATTAAGCTACTTAGAGAAGTGGCTTAATGAGACATTCGCTTATGGACCTTAAGCTTCTAAAAAATTCAAAATTCTAATGGATCATTAATGGAAAAAAATTTATTTTAAGCTGGTGAATCTGTATCTCACACCGTCGGATTTTTTTTGGATTAGTTCCAGCATTCGAAAATTATTTTCAATGTTTTCCTTAGTTTGTTTGAACGATGTTTTATCTTTCTTAATAAAAGATATCGTATTATGGGTAGTACCTATATTGTTCTTCATTATACACATCCAAAAGATCAAATATTATAGTTTAATGGTCATTGAAAATGATACTTTGTGTATAGGAAGGGAATCCACATTGGTTAATTAGTGAAAAGAATTAAAGATTTATAACTATATTAAGTTATTTGGAGAAGTTCTATGTACGATAGAGCCTTAGCTTATGGGTCTTGAGTTTCCAAAAAGTTTATAATTTTAACAGATTATTATTGAAAAAAAAATATTGTGGACGGTATTCGTCTTTATCTCGCACTGTTAAATTATTTTTCATATTGATTCTAATATTCGCAATTTTTTTTAAAATTTTTTACTTTAGTTTAATTAGATGATTTTTTTTTATCTTCATTAATGGGTAGCACATATATTGTTTTTCTTTATAGACACATAAGCGATAATATAACTTAAATCTTTTTTATATAGTCATCTTTAATCCTCTTGAATTGATTATATTATCTGGTATTATTATCCCGTGCAAGGCACGGGTGAAATAACTAGTAATAATTAATTAAATCTTATAAGAAAACTTGTTATTACTTAAGGAGTTAAACTTATTTTGATAATAAAAGGACTTTGATGAATATGAATAAGAATATAATGACTTATGTACAAGACCACAAAAAGTATAAAGATTTCTTGAGTAATAAATGGATGATCAAGGTTTAGCCAAATCACCCTCTAAATGAATGGTGCTAAAATTGCCAAAATATATGACATTTGTTACTCTTGCAATTAATGGAACTCAAATGCTAAGTAAAAGTAATTAAATCTAAAGATTATAAAAAGGCCAATTAATGGAGGATTTCACCAAAGTTCTCACAACACTCTACTTATCTCTCTTCTCTTCCTATCCATATAATATCCTTCTTACTTACAGATTATCTAATCAAAGAAATAAGAGTCCAATATCAAACCTTGATTGTGGAATATTAAGATTTTGAGAGACACTCTTCGAGTTAAGACAATTCAAGAAATCTTTAGATAATAAAAAGGTGAGTAACGCATGTCTTGACTCTATGTCTATCTCTTTCTTGATACACATGTTTTAAATGACTTTAGCATTCTCTTGTGAGTAACACGTGCCTTGACTCTTCCTCTTCAAAACACATGCCTTCCTTAAATCTCTTTGGTATTCGGTACTTGATTGTGTGTAATTGCTTCTCATTGCTCCTCGTATATTGCTTTGGCATTTGATACTTCAGTGTGCACACTTATTTTTGGATGAATGATTGTTCCTTGCCTTTGGGCATCGCTAGTGACACTATCTACCCGTTTGCCTTGCTTGGTAGTAATCTTTATAATACTATGACCATGCTAAGAGATCTTGGTCATTTTAAATTATTGAATCTTTGTTTCTTGTGCTTAAGGGTAGAGGCTAAGCTAGTGGTGGCCCGACTTGAACATATAAATATTTTCCTTTGTGGTATTATGGCCTTCCTTACATTTCATCCTGAGTCAATGCATATTGTTATTCACTGGATACTTTGTACTCACCCGTCTTTCCCTTTTCCTTTAACAATCTTGTAGGCATTAAAGTAAGAACTTTGTGGCTAGATCATCCCAAAGATAGAGAAGATGCATGTATGTGATCGAGATTTTAGTGTATGGCCGATGTTTCATTATAGGTGGCCGCGATAGTTATTGTAAAGTTATAATAACATGATATCATGTATAATAGTGTTTGACTTGTATTTGTAAAGTCTCGCCTTCAAATTTGAATTGAGATTCTCAAATGCTTCCTCTATGGTTAAACGTCGATAATAAGAGAAAATAAAGTGATAAATTTGGGGGGTGTGACACTATGTCCTTTGCCCTTGCTATAAAATTGAGTCATTTGCAAACAACAAATGGCTCATACGCGGCTCCATTCTAGAACATCTCAGCACCAAATCTTTTTCCCTCCTCTTTGCTTGTGTAATTAGTGAAGAGAATGCCTCTGCACATAGAATGATTTAAATAGATTCTTGGTTAACTATTAATTTATTATTTTTTGGGCATATTTATGGTGTTACATTATTCTAATTAAATCCTTTTACACTAAAAATATGCCTAAAAATGCCAAATTAATTGCCAACCAAGAATCTAAATTAAAAAAAAATACTAATCAAATATCTAATTTAAGAATATACACCATGACAACATATTTTCATTCCCCTATATAGAGTATTTTCTACATTTTATTGCAGTATGTATCTCCTATATACGGGTTTGTATTTCTGATTTTCTTAGTAATGTATTTTAAAAGGATAAATATCTATACGTATTTGTTATGCTATAATGCAAATTTGTAATTACACTTAAAAAAAGAACGTATTTTTAACAAAACAATTTGGTATTTAGCCAAAATAATACTACCTCCGTCTTGAAAAAAAGGTCGATTTTTCATTTTTCATTCGTCTGAAAGTATGATACAATTCTGTTTTTTAAAAAGTAATTGAAATATTTGTTCTCTTATATGCTTATATTTAATGCGCATAGTTATCGAAAACTAGAATTATTAAAATGAGCCAATTAATAACTGAAAGGGTATAATAGGAAAATGATGTTGAAATTTACTTCCCAAATACTATTAAATGAACTTTTCTTAATTTATATGAAAGAAGGAAAAATTAATCTATTTGAACATACATGTAAATAAAAACTATAACAAAAGGGTTCCAAATGACTTTAGATCCCCTTAAATTATATAGGATTAATAAAGTAACTTATACCCCATTTTATTATAGTTTTTGTCTACCTATATGTGACATGTCCAAATAGCATGACTCAAAAAAGAATAGAACCATCTTTTTGGGACGAAGGTAGTACTAATTAAACATCTTACATTAAACACAATTAATGTAATTTGATATTGAAAACACAATGCGTAAATGTATAACATTTGAGAATAAAATAGAAAAAAAGAATTATGACAAAATTGTGTCAAATTTGAAAGGTTGAGGACTTAGAGTAAAACTACTGAAATTTTATTTCCATTTAGCCCTTTACTAATGTGCCATTTTAAGGGACAGTTTTACAGACGGGACAAAACATGTGAATTTATGAAGGATTATAGACAAAATAGAGGAAAAATAAAGAGTAGAGATAAAACTGTGTTGAATATGAAAGAAGGGAGATAAAATAGGGAAAATAAAGAATAAGGACAACGTTGTATCAATGTTGAAATTTTAGGGATGAAAAGTGAAAATTATTCTTTAATTATTCACTTGTCCCGCTCAAAGAAAAAAGAAAAAGAACAGTTTTAGGCATTAGCTAACGCATTATGGGAGTGGACCACCACCATGACATTGTTTTGTCAAATTGTACCCAATTCAGAATACCTATATTTAATTATTAAGAGTCCGTTTGATATCATTTATAATTAGTTTCATTTATAAATTGAAGTAATGATTTTTTCTTCTTTCTTTTTTTTACATGTGTAAGTAATTAAATTTGCCACTCAGGGCTTCCTAAGGGTCTTAACCTAGCTCTCGAGCTCTTCACCCTTCAAGAAAGCTATGAAAAGCAACTTAGGCTAAAGCCACTCTCACACATGGTAATGATAGGATAAATATTTTAAATCATTGTAAGGTGTTAATTGTAGTACTTGCCACGTGTCTAATAAAGTACAATGGTTACCCTTATTTGTAAATAAGACAAATTATAAACGATACCAAACGGACCCTAAAGTGTTAGAGTCTATTTAGCAACTTTTAAATTGAATACAATGATGACTGAAATTGAATTTTAAATTCATGTTATGTGAGAGTACAAAAGAGAGACAAATGCCCCCCCAAAAAAAGTGACATTCGCGTATAGTGGTAAAATTTTAAGTTTCAAATGACTATTTGGTCATTATATACGCATATCAATTATCTGTACTTTCACGTGACGCATATTGTCAATTTAATTTAAATTATTATAGTATTCAGTTTTAATTGTTACCAAATAGACACTAACACTAATAGTTAAATATATATATATATATATGTAGTTTCATGAATGTGCAAATGAATACAAAGGTTAGAGACCTATGTGTCTAGATTTAAAACTTGTAGATGAAAAATAAGAATGGATGCAAAGATTGGAGACTTTTGCTGTAATTTACCCTTTTTCTTCACTTATTGCCACTTGGTGCGGGTTTCTTTTTTTTTTTTTTTGAAAGTAATTGAACATTTATAACTTCAATTCACTACAAACTACTAAACAAATACACCATGGAATACAAATAGTCCATGAGCCACATAGGGTAGAAGAAAGAGCAAGTGAAGCAACAGTGTGGGCAGCCATATTTCGCGTACGCGGGATATGACTGCAAGAACCACAACCTAGCTCATCCAAAAGCTGCTTGATTTCCCTAATAAGAGATGCGTTGTGAAGATTCTCAGACTCCCCTTGTAGGTCTTGTATCAAGACAAGGCAATCCGATTCTACACAATTAATTTGTAATCCATTATTTTTAGCAAATTTAAGTCCTAACAGCAACGCCATGCCTTCGGCATCTTTGATCCTGGGGATGCCCTTAAAGCGTTTAGCAAAGACACTCATGACTATACCAGATTCATCGCGGACAATCGCACCAACAGAAAACCAGCCTGAAGTTTCATTGACTGAAGCATCAACATTAAGTTTCAATAATCCCTGTTGCGGTGGAATCCACTTAGTTCCTTCCCGACTCCTTGATGCAAACGGATATTCCAATAATTGGGAGGATGTTTCAACCAGGCTCAAACTAGTAGCCACAGTGTGTATAGGATTCTGTGCTGTTCCTTCGTGCAAGAGTTTGTTTCGTGCATACCAAATACAGCGAGCAGCACACAAAATTTGGCATACTTGATGATCATCACTAGAAGAAGAGATCGCATGTACCACATCTTTGACATTAGTCCAACCTCGATGTTATTTTATAAAATCCCACAGTCCAACCCCTTTCCAAACAACTTTAGCAAAAGGGCATTCGAACAAGATGTGTTGTGTATTTTCAGCTTTATAGCAGTGAGGGCATAAAATATTGGCCTGGATTCCTCTCCGAATCAAATTAGCTCCGGTAGGAAGGATGTCATGGAAAACTTTCCACCAAAATAAGTGAACTTTCAACATCACCTTCAGTTTCCAAATCTTATTCCATGAAAGCGAAGCACAAGTGAAAGTTTGACAAGAATTATCCATCATTGGCCTGCTTAATCTACCCTTCTTTCTAGGTTTTCACTCTAATTTTGATCGATTCCCCTCCATTTACTACACATGACCCCACACGTTACATGTCAATTAATGAGTAATTCTTAAGAAGTCTAAACTATCATGACACGTACACGTTTCATAAACATTTCTTGCCTTCTTTTATTAATTAATTAACTAAGCAAATTTTATTGTTGATTTTCTACGACAACAGAATGGGCTCCAAGTTTAGAGTCTGATCTCTAATCACACGCTGCCACGTGACCTGTGACAAGTGAGGTGGTGGTGTTTGATTAGAGATCAGACTCCAAACTCAGAGCCCAATCTATTTCCTTAACGGGTTTGAATTTTATTGCAAGTCAAAACCTCCCTCACCGATCAAGTATTGGTTTTCTTTATTCTTGTTGAGGCCAAGTCCATATCTAACATTTACATATTTAATAAATTATTATCAGTTTCACAAGCATATTGACCCTTCAACTCGCCACTCAGTAAAATTGATTCTTAATGAAGTTATGCCCATTTGCATTTTTTTTTCCTTTAAAATGTAAAGTAACACTCTCAACTTGCAATCTACCATTGGATGTGAGAAATTGCGCCGAAAATCTGAATCCTCTCTCTTATCTCCTAGGAAACTTATTTATTTTTTATTTTTTTATTTTTAAATCCATATGGTGGACTAGAACTACACCAAGTGCCATAACTGAATTAATTGGTTCAATTTTTATTGAATAAAAAAGATGTGACAAAGAGGTTCAAATTACTTTCTTATTTTTGACATGACTTTGAACCCTTTAAATTTTATATGAGTAATAAAGTAAATTGAACCCCTTCTCATCATGCTTTTGTTCAACTTAAGACTAGATAACATGATTCATTTTTTAAAAAATAGAATTGGAGGAATATAGGGAAAGAGTGAAAACACATCGGTATGCTATACAATTAGACTACATGAATCCAAATAACTTAATTTATTTTTATTAGAGTAGTGCTACACATACATATATGAGTGTATAAATAAGTTTATATATATAACGTAAAATTATAATTTTATTCATATATTTTCTCTTTCTTTCAATACACGATATGGGCTGAAATTATAATTTCACACTCTTTCTGTAAATACATTTATATCTTACAAATAGATTAGCGCTTTTTATTATAACAATATATCTCCATCCAGCTTGGAATTGACTGACTCAAATCTATAAATTTATCTCCACTCAGTTCATGTTTTGCCCACACGAATCTTTATAGCCGGCCACACCTTTTCTCTCTTCCATAAATCATTCCACGAACTATAAACTCATCTCCCTAGGGATACTCTTCCAAATGGACAGCAAGAGTTCCTGAGATTTCCTTCCGGTAAGTTCCTAAATTTTTTCCCTTTTTTTCAATTTCTTTATTCCTCCACCTTCGCGAAGGTCACTGCCGGAGTTCACCTGTACGGTAAAGTTTCACGCCGGCCAGGCACAATCACGGCCAATTTCCACCGGATACCCACAGAACCACCAAGGCACGTAAGCTAACTTTCCGATAGTCACATACACATCACCATATCCACCGCCAGTTGTACACTTTGTTTCCGATTCGGTCGTTGCCTGTTGGCGTTTGTTGTTAGTGGGGCCCATATTTAGGGTTAAGTGGTTAACAAACCGTACTCCGATTAGAGCATCTCCACTCACAGTCACTAGCCAATACGCTTTTTTTTTTTATCGGTACCAATAGGCTTTTTCCTCATGCCTTTCTTCTTCATGGTTCGATATTCTGGTCTCTTTAGGCATAGAAATACTAATGTCAACCTCGAATATTAAGGTGATGAGAGATAGAAAGGGGAACAAAGGTAATGTGAAGAGTGAAGACGGAGGTAGAAAATAGATATCACACTTGATACGGTGAATAGAAACTGAAAAAAGTGAACAAAGAGGGAGGGAAAAAAAAGTAATTTAACAAAGCGAAAAATAAAAGAAAAATTGAAACACGTGGGATTCACATAATCATTTTTTTTTTTGTCTCTCTCTTAGAGCATCTCAAATGGAGGGTTGAGGTTATGTGATAGTTTGGAGGAGACAGATAGAAAGAATGTAATTATTTCAGGTGAAGTTGGAAGTGTGTTTTTAGATTATACATGTGACATGAGGAAGGAAAAGTGAGGAAAAAATAGTGTAAATAAGAGAAAAATGATTAAAAGAAAAAAGGAAACATGTGGGATCTACCAAATTTTATTGTGTCTTCCTCTTTCTTGAATGAACTTTACGACACACCATGAGCGTTAGAGATGCTTAGTACCTTAAAATTCAAACATTGATGTTAGCATTGAAGAGATGCTTGTGAAATTGTGGAAATGAACTTTACCTCGAACATGTTTTATGTGAGGGAAAAACCCCAAATTTCTTAAAAACCCCAAATTTCCTCCAACAAAACCAATTAATGTATGGGAGATCGGAAGAGCACACGTCAGAAATGACAAAATAACTTCTAAAAAATTTTTAAAAAATAAACAAAATCTTTTAATATATTCCCCCCGGGGGGAATATATTAAAAGATTTTGTTTATTTTTTAAAAATTTTTTAGAAGTTATTTTGTCATTTCTTTCTTTTATCATACCCCCTCCCCCATACATTAATTGGTTTTGTTGGAGGAAATTTGGGGTTTTTAAGAAATTTGGGGTTTTTCCCTCACATAAAACATGTTCGAGGTAAA
>CAVNYN010285066.1:0-13583 GCA_963692815.1 Nyctanthes arbor-tristis | reverse complement strand
AAAAAAAAAAAAAAGGAAAGAAACCCCAAAAATACGATTTTACACCCCAAATTTCCTACATTTTCCCCCAACACTAATTGTGCTCTAATTTGGAAACAATACATTTTCCACTAAACAAAATTATCAGGTAAATACAAATTCCAGGAAATGTAACAGTCTTACACCGTAAATCATATCAATTAAACAGCAAAGGCACCACTAGAAAACAATGTAAAGATACCAGCCAAAACCCACATATACCTGCCTTTAGGTTGCTAGTTTATTTAAATATATAAACATTGATCAAACCACTTTCATCCATATATTTCATAGGACGCACAAGGCTTCCTACTTCCTACTTCACTACTCATCTCAAAATAAGAATATGGCAGGGGTTTATGATTCAAAGCATTTGGCTGAGATTGTACCATTCGTCAACAAGGACAAGATCTGCAATGAGGGTACTCAAACAAACAAACCAACAAATTCTTATGCTGACCCTTCAACAACCATGGGCTTGTTTGATCCTCATTATTTTTGCCCAGCTAATTGTAACAAGGGAGATCTAGTGTGTAAATTTTGTAGGCCTCATAAAACATGAAGCTATAATTGAATAGTTGTCAAAATTAAAGTAGGAAAAGATAATGAGCATCAAGTGGGGTATATAAATTACTACCACTATAAATCCTCTAATATATTGATACTGAGTTAATTGGTCCCCAGGAAATTCGTGGAACCACACATGAATATGCGTCAAACAGCTAAAATTGTTTAGTACATAATTATAACTTCCCAAGGTGAATTTTCAGTTGAACTGGTAGTAACCAGACAATATGCATTGTAGAAAATTCCAAACATTTCATCCCCTAACATAAACATAGATAAACAAACTTAGGCCTTAATCATTTTTCTCAACAATGTAAATACCATTGACAAAAATTCTGTTGCATTTGCTACGGTTAATATTGGAGCCACTACTAACAGCCATATCCAGTAGAAGTAAATTCCAGGCACCACTCAAGCCAACGAAACCATATCAAGATCACTGACAAATAATTGTATATATTTACCTTATTAGCACAATGCATATTAGAGATGAATATGGACTGCGGTCAATGAGTCAACCAATGAGGAATTACAGGATAACTTCTTTAACGGTTCTATTAAGCTATGCAACCAATTGAGGAAGTTTCATGTCCTACCAATTAGTCCAAGCTAAAATAATCACCAGACAAACAACTCGATTGAGGAATATGAGCAACTTCCAGTGGACTCCCAAATCAAATAAATGAATTACATTTGACAAGATTTAAATTTAAGTTCTTAAGGGAGTAGCAGCTAAAAATAAAATTGAATCACTTAAATCTGAAAATTTCACATCAAATGCATAAACTATAAGAAAATGCCAAAATATGCAAATCAGAAAACCTATTAATTGCTACCATAATCTACAGAAAATGTCTGAAGACATACAAGAGCAGAAAAATTTAAAAAAAAAAAAAAAACTTCACATCAAATGCATAAACTATAAGAAAAATGCCAAAATACTCAAATCAGAAAACCTATTAATTGCTACCGTAATCTACAGAAAATGTCTAAAGACATACAAGAGCAGATAAATTTAAAGCAAAAAAAATCTTAAAGAGAGACAGAGAGAGCGAGAGAGAGGGAGAGAGAGATCCCAACCTAGATTCTAGAATCCACACAAAGGTCGATGCATCAATCAACAACAATGCCAATACGAACCAACTCAAGTTGAATCTTAAATCAGGTCAAAACAACAGGAAATCAGCAAAAGCAAACAAATTCAAACCAAACAAATTATCAAGAAAACTGTTCGCGAACTGCAAATGAAATTACCTTTGTGAGACGCAGAGAGTTTTTCTTTTCACGATGTAGAACACTGGGCGTGGATAATTCTTCTTGTCTATTAATTGGGTTGGGCCAACTTTTAGGCCCAGCCCCGGCTCAACGTAATTTCTCGTCAATGGTCCTCAACCTTTGGATTTTTTACGATCAAGTTCTTAACTTTTTCTTCAAGTTTGGTAACTTCCTAATATGTGAATTGTAAGCACCAGGAATCCGTTTTTGCCAAGACGGAGAACTAGAGAGAAAATTTTCAAATGTCTATAATGTGTATTGTAAAATATGTTCATCTCTAATAAAATAAAGTATGACTAAACATAAAGTGGTTTTAATATTTTTACTTAATTTGACATTTGGCAAAATATCATTAGAAGTAAACATTCTTTAAAATGCACACTGTGAATAAGTGATCATTCATACATTATCCGGAGTAGAATGGGACAAAGAATCTCATCCTCATCCTTAAGAGACAGCATTTGAGAATATTTTTAATTTTGTTTGTCATGTCTTTCTAACATGTACTGTTATATGTTGATAATAGACTATTCAATCACTATTTACAAAAACAAGCATCCTTTTGTTTTTCAACAACATGAGCTGTGATGGATTAATCTCTGCATCAAAATC
This sequence comes from Nyctanthes arbor-tristis, assembly GCA_963692815.1. Taxonomy (NCBI): domain Eukaryota; kingdom Viridiplantae; phylum Streptophyta; class Magnoliopsida; order Lamiales; family Oleaceae; genus Nyctanthes; species Nyctanthes arbor-tristis. Next base: position 11,111 of record CAVNYN010285066.1, on the reverse strand, counting down.
AACTTGACTTTCTTCATCAGAATCATCACTTGCACCTTTTTAGTTCTCTTTATTTATTAACTTGCAATATCAATCTAGCATTTGCCATTGGTTCTTTATGGCGTCAACAACTGACATAGACGCGAACCTCGTGAGCTCGAAAACTAACCCCACTTATAAGGGATTGTTATTTATTTTTTCATTAGATGTTTTTAGAAAAGGGGACCAGCCGCTGGTGCCATAAAGAACCAATGGATTGTGCTGGAAACTTTGATTCCTTGTATTTGAAGATTCATTCACATTCATAGTGCAAGATTTTATCATGTTTTGAAACATTTTCCCACCAATGCAAGTAACGAACCAAAAGCATAACTTTGTAAACTTGTGTTATTAAAGTATACTATCAATCATAAAAACGTTATTATTATAAACATATTCAGTTAGATTTGTTTGAACATTTTGTAATTTTGAATCTCCCACAAACATAACATAACAGCAGAGGAAAATAAGAATCGATTTGCTCTTAATCTATGTTTCAACACAACTCATAGTATCTTCAAGCCTACGTAATAAGGCAGATAACCGGAACATGAAATTTTCTTGGGAATTCATGGATAGAAAGTAACATAAATGTTCTCATTGCCTTCACTAATTTGAACCTAATTAGTCTTATTTCTTATAAAATTTCTATCCAAAAAAAAAAAATTCAACCTAAAATATCCTCTCTCACACTATTTCTGAAAAAAATATCAAAAAAAAAAAAAAATTAATACAGTTACCTAATATTCTCTCCATTTTTCTTAAGAGGACAAGAATATGAAGCAACAGGCTGGGAGGGACGGGCGCTAGCCATGCAGTGCAACAAAATAACTACCCAATTGTACTCTTAAAGCATGTTTGGTATGCAGCACTTAGTTGGATTGGACTCGACTAGACATCAAAGTGGAGAAGCTTTACTTCTATTTTTTTGCTTTCCGTATGTTTTAGTCTATGTCCAATCCACATCACGAAAATGTCACTACAAGATTACTACTTTCTTCCACCTCATTCTATTTCAAGATTGTGAATTATTCTTAAAAATATCACCCTATAACTCGGTGAGAGCAAGGCAGAGTAAATAGGAGTGTACACGGTTTAAGAAAAAAGGGAAACTCTCTCTTTTTTCTTCTCTTTTTTTTTTCCCTCCTTTTTTTTCCCCACTATATTGTTCAGTCTAGTCCAATATTGCGTAAAAAAACACATCTTGGAACTAAGTGCTTGAACCTTGTATCTTAAAGTTGGATGCCAGAAATCTTCTAGCCACCACAAACTGCCATTATGAAGTAAAGGCAAGGATTTTCCTTGTACTGAACCTGTCAAAAATATGTAGAAGAATCACAGTTCAATTTTCGCTTTTCTTTCACAGGTGCATATGATATATCGAAAAATAAATGATGAACTCAAGTTATCATATAAAGGAAAAGCGAAAGAGGGAAGGAAATAGCACCTTGATTTTATGCTTGTCCTTCTGTTACATCAAGCTTTTCCCCTGCATTGTTCAAGGCGCAAACCATCGAGTCATCATCATGTTCAACAGGAAGCATTGAGCTCGAATCACTTCTTCCACTTCCATGGCGCTGTTTCATATTATCCTCAATTCCATCACAATCAAGATTACGTAAAATCTCAGGAAGTGAAAGGTTACTGTTGTCATCATCAAACTTGCCCATCTCAATATCAGCTTTCTCCATTGAGCTATTCATACTTCCCATTCGATCAGTGAATTCCACCGCTAAAATTTCATCTTCTTGAACATATGCTCGGAAGTCATTCAATGAAGGTGGGATTCTAGTGAAAAAGACTTCTTTGATGCTATTAAACAATCCCTTGTGATATGGATTTTCCTTCCTATCATATCGGAATCTGAAGTTCTCGTATGTAGTCTGCACGAGAACTAGAATTAGATGTTCATACAACGCATAAACCAACTATCAACTGCCCAAATGTCAAGAATCATAGACAACATTGGCATAGAGATCTAGATGTTAAGTATAAACAAATAACACATAAGAACTTGGGTTACTCCACTTGATAGATTAACCTTTAAACGGAACCACACATCTTAAATAGTAAGGAATTTCAAATAAGAATAGTACTACTCTCCCTTGCTTGTTTACTTATCGGTTGACTTGGTGAGGGTGTATGTCTTTTTGCCCCACCCTTGTTTTGAAAATTTTATGGACCAAGTTACCCAGTAGGTAAGGTGACAAGGGAAAATGGCATTACTCTTCAAATATCTTGTTTAATGTACATTTTGTTAAGAGGGATTACCTGGTTTGTGCTTATCAGATAAAAGTGGAAAACTGTAAGACCGCCAACAAACCAAAACGCGATGAAACAGTACACAACAAGAACATCTGATACAATATCAGTTGAAATGGCTTTCCACATGCCGCCTTTTCGTTGGACAATGTCAATCCAAGAGACCACAAAGACATATGAGCATAGCACCGTAGATGTTGATATAAACATGTAGAAGAACCGATAATTACGCTGCAATCATATCACAAAGCATGCCCTTGTTACTTCTGGAAAGGAAGAATGAATTATGACACAAGCACCAAAACAAAGTGAGAACAAAAACATTCCGCCAGTGTTGCAGAACGTCCATTAACGTAATTATTCAGTGGATAGCTCTAATTATAAGATCTTAACAAGTGTAATGATATGGGTTTTTTTGCACCCAAAAATTGCATAACATAAGTTCTTAAGTGGAAAAAACATGGCCAAGAAAGGAATCGACTAGTTATATTCATATAAAATTAGTTTATGCTGGCACACATTAGAATACTTACCAAACCAATGCACTGACCAACCCATGGACAGTGGTGATCAAATCTCTGGACACAGTTGTTGCAGATGGAACAATGAGACGTACGGGGAGGACGATAAAGCAAACACGTGTCACAGAATTTCACTTTAACTGTGTGACCATTCACCATCACATCCTTTGTTCGGGGAAGTTTCAAATTAGGGGTTCTACCACAAACCCATTCCATTGATGGAGTGTTTAAATCAAATGTTTCATCAGACTCAGGAGGTATTGCATTCCTAGGGATAATCCCGGGATCTCTACTGGATGTAATGAAAAGAAAGAGCAAATCCTGAAACCACAAACATCGTCATGTCAGCTGGCTATCAGATTTCATTAACCTGTTAAGAGATATTCCATCAAAGTTCTAGGAAGTTTTCAATTTATATAAATACACGGCAGTATTAAAGATAAGAACGGCATAATAATTTCTTCTCCTACCTATGCCCCTACTCCATTTGCAAGAAAATTTACAATATAGCACCTGCAAGTATGGAACACTCTATCACCAAATTCGGCTCTCTGACTTGTCTCTTTTAAATATTATCATTCAATGTTGATGACATGCAGAATATTCGCATTTACTCCCAGTAGAAGTTTGGAACAGAAAATCATATAGTGGAAACAACAACTCATGTGGAAAGTTTACTTACCAAAACAGTTAGTGCTACGCCCACAATAAATAAAGAATACCAGGGACCGATATCTTCATTATCTTTGAGCCTGAGTTTGACAAGGTACAAGATTTTCATACAAAATGTAATTGCAGGGCCTGCAATCAGGAATGAGGATAAAAACAAAGATGCTGCTTCGGGACCAAAGACCAATCTTCCTCCAAATAAAAATTTCTGAAACACATAAAAGAACAACGAGGAAAGAATGTAAATCTAAATGCATTAATAATGGGATCAGAATTAAGGTACTTCTACTTCAATATGCATAGATGCACTATTGATGTAGAAGATTGCCAAATGGTCCATGTTTATTAAAGCGGGCCGGGTTTCAGGAGCAAAAGTTGCAAGACAAGGAAAAATACTTCAATGCTTTTATATTTATACTTTCGTTTTATTTGGTAAAACATGTTTTCCACCTTCCATTTATATTTCCTTTATGTACTCAGTTTTCACAGGGATGAAAGCAGCTTTGAACAGATTCCAGAATACTAAATTCTTTCTTCATAACTGCCATGTGCGACGTTCAGGCCATTTAGTCCCTTATTTTTCCTCAAATTGGCAAGAAGAAGTTTAATTCGTTCCAAATATAGACTTCCTACATAATTCGTTCCAAATATAGACTTCCTACATCAACTATTCACCGTAAAAGTTCAAGACACCGTGTTACCTAACAGTCAAGTAGCCAGAGAGAAGTTCTTACATACAGGAGCACATACAAGAAAAATGTACATTGATGCCTCATCTGTGGAATTGTGAATAATCAGAGACAAAAGTGAAACGTTTTTTAATTGGTTCCAGTGGTGCTCAAAAAGTCAAAAGTATTCCAATGGTATCAAAATGGTTACTTCAAATACTCATGCGTTGGGCAAGCATGACGTTGTAGGCTAAAGTAGCGTCACAAAATTAGAAGTAGCACATTATATACGGGAAATTTTTCATTTCTAACTTTCTAAGTCTTCAAGTGATTTAGCTTAGTAAAATTGAAATCATCATAATCCTGAACTCAAGTTAGTAATTAGCAGCATATGTAGTTATTAGAGCATTACTGGAGTTCAATCCTACATGAAATTGCCTTAATGTGAATATATATGGCAAATATAAATTATAACAGCCATCATGATTTCATGAAACCAAAATACTAGACTGAGCATAGCATGGTAAAGTCGCCATTTTGTCACAAATCTTTCTCAGTTCACGAAAGCCCTAAAGAGAAAAAGAATCGAGAAATTCCCCTTAATAGGAATAAGAATTTAGAAATGCCCATCAAAGGAAACAACAATAATCAAGAAATGCCCATAGAAAAGAATCAATAAACAATCAATCAAAAGGGGGAATGAACAGACTTACATTGCTTCCTTTCCAAACTTGATAAACCCTCCTGGGTTTCGATTTTCCCTGGTCCATATAGAATTTTGGGGGGGTAAAAAAGAAGACCCCAAAAGACCAGAAAATGAAAACCTAATTCAGATCACAGACACTCCTTTTCCTCCTTCTCCTTTTGGGTTCTTTGTAAAAGGATACGACAGAAAAATGCATCAAAATTCTAAAAAATCATGTCTCTTTCTCAGCATTTCTGTTGCAAAACCATGAGTATAACCTAGTTTTGTTCAAAATTTCGAGAAATGGTGAAGAAAATGTGGATTTCTAGAGAGAGAAAAGCAAAGAGAGAAAGAAGATGGATAATTCTGTAATCAAGAACCAGCCGCCATTTTGCTCTCTCTTCTGTACGAAGACGGATTTCTCAGGAACGATATTCTTGCTTTCCTCTCTGTTCTTCAAATGCCTGTTTCTGTTTGTTTATTTTCTCTGTGTTCATTTCTTACAGAGCAAATTACTCCTTTGGTCCTTACTTATTTTCTCATTGGCAAGTTCGTCTCATAAATTTCAATGTGACAGTTTTCTTTTTTTCTTTTTTTTTTTTAATAACAAGAGAAGGCAGGAGAATGGTTGGTGTTGTTCAAACTAACAACCTTCCGTTTGAAACTTAAACACCCAACTATTGTGCCAAAATTCAAACCACCAATATGACAAGTTGATTGCAACATCTTTATTACGATTTCACACTTAATTAGGACAAGAGCTTTCAAAATTCTAGTAGCATATTGCTACTCAATGAAATCTGACATTGAAAAGAAATGATTTGTGAAAAATGAATTTTTTTGAGATGCAGATTGATAAACAGTGATGTATGCTTTGTTGATGATTATATAGATGCACGTTTACTTCATGTCTTTAAAATTAATATGTTTTATTAACGACAGAAAAAAACTACTCAGATCTTAGTTCAACTAAGTAAATCTTTTAAAAAAAGGCAATGCGTCAAATTTCTCAGTGTGGACTCAATTAGAAAGTCAACCTAACTTTGTAAGGCTAGATTTATGAAGGAGAAGTTAAGATATGAGTTTTTGTATGTAACTAAAATGAAAATTAGCAATTAACTTCTTTTTACTAGAGAATTGTTAAGTACCAACTTGCTATTTTAGAATAGCTTAGGACCAGTGTACAATTTTTCTGTATGCCAAGAATTTTTCAGTTATTTTCTCTTTCTAATCGGTCAACTAACTATCCGCCCTCTCTCTCTTGCTGCCGGGGGCGGATCAATGGACATTCCAACTCTTGGATCTCATTTTCTTAATTTGGAAAAACTTATAAATAAATTATGATGACTTGAATTTTTTTTTTCCGAAAACATGACAAGTTTTGACGAGGAGCAAGATTTTTTATTCTTAATAATATGTCATTATAAGTAGTACTTTCAGTCTTTCACTATCATAATCTTTGTTAAATTATCGTTTATTCTTGTTTACATTAGTACAGGACCTGGAGATGGTACAAGTAGGTTGTTAACTACATTATTACTTTTGTTGAGAAATAAGTATATTGAACATTTTCTATTTCATCTTCACTACTATATAAAAGTTGGAATTTATATAAAACATTTGAATTTCACCTCTGCCCCTACTTTTTTTCTTTAATTTATATATATTGTCCATTGTCTTTATTTCACTCTATTATTATTACATTTCTACAGTTTATTCTATTTTGTCCCTAATCTTTATCATGCATTTTAATTTAGAGTCACTAAAGTCATCCAATACAATCAAATGATATCACATATCTCGATGCTTAGAGAATTGAACAGATCGGAAGAGCACACGTCTAGCACCTCATTTGAAAGTTCCAAGTAGAAAAAAAAATTCAATGCCAATTCTTTCCTTCCAGCAGATAATTTTTTTCATTCATAACGAATGACGAATGCGCAAGAGTCCCTTTGTATAACATTCTGGAGCATGAGATATGCTTTATTTAGAGACGATATGTTAACTTTTGTAATGATCAATAAAAAATGTGAAAAATAAGATCTTGACTTTAATACTCACGTAACGAATATGCTATAATCCCCATGCACAAAATTCTTGAGCACAAGATTTGTTTTATTTAGAGACGATGATATCTAACTTTTGTCTCGACCAATCTAAAATATGCAAAATAAGACTTTGACGATAATATTCACATGAAAATCAAATAAGACCTTGATGGTAATAATCTTGTAACTTTTTAATTAATGCATATTGTATCTGTATTTCTTCTTTAATTTCATACTGCAACTATGTTATGTGGGTATGCCTTTTCGATTTAAGATCAATAATAAAAAAGATTGAGTATTAATAAAGAAATTGAGTGCATTTGATCAAGAATAGAGCATCAGAATTAAGTGCATTTGATCAAGAATGGAGCATCAAAATAACTTTCCATACTTCATAAAAGTTCATTGAAAACTACACGAATGCAAAAGGTCCCCTTCAGGTTTAAAAATGATTTTAATGGATGAAGAGGTAATACTAGAGTTGAACAAATAAACCGCCAAACTGAAAAACCGAACCAATCTGCAAAAATGGTTTGGATTGGCTTGGTTTGAAAAGTGAAATGGTTTGGCCTGATTTAAGAAAATTCGAAACCGCTTGAAATGATTTGGTTAAGGTTTTGATATTTAAAAAACTACTTAAATCGAACCGAATCGAACCGTTTTTTATGTTTTAATTAAAAAATTATTAATGAGTAAGTAATATGAAGAAAAAAATATGAAAGGATTTAATTTATTTATGATTGTCAAATTCATTGGCTGTACTCTTATAAGGAATTTCTTATGATAATTTAGTTCATTTTAGTAATTTAATAAGCTAATTTTTGACTAATTTAATTAATACCCTTAAAAAATTATGGAGAAATTATATATAGTAGTTAATTGACCATACTTTTCTAAAATTTTGACATTTAGATGCTTAAACAAAATAACACTTCTATAAACATATTCTGGTAATATCTCATTTGAAACTGTGTTATTTGAACTTTTTTATCTGTTATATTTCATTAGTTATATGTTTGTGTTTTAATAAAATTGACTAACTTTTAATGAGTTTGATATTGGTATTAGTATTCAAGAAATATAAGTATAATAGAATATTTATATTTATAAAACTATCATGTTTTGAGTCTATTTTCATTACGTCTATAGATAAACTATGGTTTAAAATCAAACCAAACCGAAAAAATACGGTCTTCCGATAAAATTAAATGGTTTGATTTGGTATACAATTTCTCTAAACCGAATCCGATGGTTTAGTTTAAAAATAAATTAAAAATTGCCTGAATCGAACCGTATTCACCTCTAGGCCCTAGGTAATACTATATTTTGAATCACTATATTATTGTCTTAGCAATTCTTTTTTTATAATAACTTATTTCTTTTTACACCTCTGTAGGCTAACAAAATCCAAGCCACATTATTTGTTGATACAATCTAAATGTTTCATGATGCAAAACAATTTGGAAAGGAAATACCTACAAAATTAAAAAAGGAAACATTAGACAAATAAATCCAAACTTTCGTAATGTACACACAGAAAAAACCCTTGCATGGTAAATGGTACGTGTTGTTATCGAAGACCTTATAGCTCAAAAATTGTTCAAAGAAAATATGCCTATCCTCTATACAAGCGAAGCAGTGTGGCAATAAAGTAAAATCAATACAATGTTTCTTAAGTTCATAAGTTTCATCAATTTGAGAAATTATTGGTATGATAATATCTTTTTAATGTCCAAATTCAAATTTACGCGTATCTATAAGAAATTTCACTTTTGATAATCAATGTGTAGTTTCCTACAATCCATATTTATTACTGAGATATAACAGCCAACAAGGCTATATATTGCACTTTCACGCAGAATTTCAATGCAAACAAAAGTATTAGTCAAATGAGATGACAACAGCCAAAAAAAAGTGTATGTTGACAAAAAATATTATGTATAAAAAAGTACTTTCATAATAAAATATTCTAATAAGAATTACATGTCTCAAATATATTTATTGTACTATACAAATGTGCGATGCACATTCCGGTAACTAGTTAATTTTATTAATATATAAAAGTGTGAATGAGGGAAAAATATTTGATTTCCCGTTTCACCCTTACATGTATTTTATATTCCTTACTCGCCCTAAACTCATTAGTTCATTTAAAAAACTTTTCGTATTACTTGAACTTATTGCTTTAGGTTTTAACTTATTTGCATATACACCATTAATTAATATATCGTTGGAATTAATTACTACCTTCGTCCCCAAAAAAATGGTCCAATTTTCTGTTTTTGTCCGTCCCAAAATATAGTCCAGTTTCCATTTTAAAAAGCAGTTAAAATATTAATTCTCTAATATGCCCCTATTTAATATGCATAATTATTAAAAAAAATTAGAATTATTAAAGTGGAATAATTAATAAATAAATAAGTATAATAGAGAAATGATATTAAAATTTATTTTTTTCAATATTATTAAATGATCTTTTATTAATTTATGTAAAAAAAAGACCCATCTTTTTGAGACGCATGTACTAATTAATTATTACATACCACATTATTTACATATATGTAAATTTTATTGAAACAAGGATTAAGACAGTTATTGTTGTAACTTTTCAATATTTAATTCATATTTTTATCTTTTTCATTATGATTCAAATCCAATTAAAAAAATAACATTTTACATTTTCATTTTGTGACATTTAATAGAAAGAATTTTCAAATTTACATATTGTAGTAACTAATAAATTGGATAGACTTACATTTCCTCTAATTAAAGTAGTCACAATTAGATTTATATAATTAGGTACACAGTGCATCTGGAATTGAAAGTTAAACTAAAATATAAGTCCACACAATTTTTCAAGTATTTGAAACCCATGTATCATAAAAAAGAATTATTTCATGTGTTGAGTATTCTTTTAAATTTTTAAAGCATCAAAACATTCCTCATGCCTCGAAAAATTATATAGAATGAAAAAAAATTGACAAATTTTAGCATTGGCCCAGGTACTATTGCGAAGACCATGACTGAAGGGAAATACAAATCCATGTAAAAATATCGAATATCAAATGAGAAAAAAGTGTGAGAATATCAAAGAGAAAAATGGTCACTATCTAAATCTGGCAATTGTTAGAATTGCATGGCTTTCAAGATTGTTGAGACCACCTTGAAAGGTTACAATTGCTAATGGATAATTCAAAGTCATTCTAAAGTTAGAATACACTAACAAAATATAAAATTTTACACTTATCATTTATCATTGGCATAAAATGTGCAACGCAAGTTGTTATTACTAATTAACTTAAACATGTGATTCATATGTTCAAAGATGAGATGTTGCTAGTAAATTTTACAAGCTATCGTCCAATGACATAAAGTTGCAATTATTGGAGACAATAATGTGAAATGATACTCTCTCTCCACTTATCTTGTCGAGTAGTGCTATTTATTTCTATTGAGATCGGAAGAGATTTAAATGGCATTAAATTATAAGCTCAACTAAATATATCATATGTCTTTCTTTTTATTTGACTTATATCATTTAATGATATTATTACACTGATATGTAAAATAATGATCATCACCAATGGTGATGAATAGCATTATTCTTGCCTTATAAAAGTTCATCCACAAGAATCTTTCCATCTAAAAACCTTATACTTACATGTTATGATATCTATTCTTGAGAAAGTATCTGGAACTTACTATCAAAATGAGTAAATTCCTTTTTCTTTTTCTTTTAATTTGTACAGTTGTCCAAATAGCAAAGGAAAATGGGTTTTCTCAAGCTTATTGCAAGAAACCATATACATTTTTCTTTGTTGGCTCGAAGAAGTAACATATCAACTAGGGCTGTGCAAACGGGTTTCGGTCCCGGGTTTTTGAAGGACCAAGACCAGACCAAACGTCTTCAGTTCGGTCCCGGTCTCGGTCCTAAAAATGGCAAGCCCAAACGGTTTCGGTCCCGGTTCGGGCTCGGGTAATAATTCGGTTTTTTTCGGGCTTTTCCGGGCTTGTGAAAAAAATTTTCTATAGACTTAGGAACGTAAAAACACATATAAACAAAGTTTAGAATAAACAAATAGAAGAACTTTATATGCAACAAAAGTATTAACATGCCTCTGTAATGTAGAAGCACTAGACTTACTTGTATTTCTCATTTTTTTATTTTAACAAATTTAAAATTATTAAATATTTAAAATATATATCCTAAATTGGAAAATAAATGTAAAAATCATAAATA
>CAVNYN010285062.1:0-20512 GCA_963692815.1 Nyctanthes arbor-tristis | reverse complement strand
TCTGGGTGGTTGTTGGGAAACTCATTTACACTTGGTCAAGCTTGCCTACAACTATAGTTGGCCGGCGATGTCGTTCACCAATTTCCGATCTGGACGAAGTTGGTGAGAGAAGGATGTTGGGGCCTGAGTTAGTCAAGAGGCCAGTTCAGGCTATCAAGAAGATCATGGTAAGGATTAAGGCTACACAGAACCACTGAAAAGTTATGCTAATCAGAAAAGGAAAAGCATGAATTTCCAGATCAAGGAGAAAGTTTTTCTCAAAGTGGCACCAATGAAGGGTGTACTTTATTTTGGTAAGAAAGAGAAGCTGAGCCCGAGGTACATCGGCCCATTTGAGATATTGAGATCGGAAGAGCGTCGTGAACGTAGCATATCGTTTGGCACTGCTTCCAAAACTCTCGGCAGTGCATAACATGCCCCACGTGTCTATGATGAGGGAATATGTTCCCGATTCAAGCCATGCTGTGAATGTTGAGTCAGTAAAGGTAAAGGCAGATTTGATCTACGATGAAGCTCTAACGGCTACACTTGACAAAAAAGTGCACGTTTTGAAAAATCGAGAGGTTTCGTTGGTTAAGATCCAGTAGGGCGGCCAAAGTAGCGAAAAGACTAAGTGGCAAAGAGAAGCGGATATACTGGAGATATACGCAGAGTTAACTGAACCAGTAAGCTAAATTTCAAGGATAAAATTAAATTAAATGGAAAGATATTGTAGTGATCGAAATTTTCGTAAATGAAAATCATTATTTTAAATATTTCAAAGAATTTTAGCATGTTGCTATTACCCTTATCTATTATTTTTATATTGGTCATGATAAATGTTTCAAAAGAATTTGCGTCACTTGTCTATTTTATTTACAAGAAAAACCCAAGTTTGTAATTGGATTTACAGCGCGTCCAATTATGTGATATTCGTGAATATTCGTGTACAATGTCTAATTTATCATTGGATTTATTAATGATCTAACTTTCAGTTCAAAATAGACAATATCATATCAAAGTGGAGCTAGTTGTTACAGATAGTATCAGAGTAGAGCCCAATCGGAAGTATGTCTAACGAGGATGTTTGGTCCCGTTAGGTGGGGTGATTGTCACAGTCTCAATCCTACATCACTTGGATGAAGAAAAAGAGACCAGTTTATAAGTTTAGAGACCTATTCCATCTAATATGAGGCCTTTTGGAAGAGAACACAAGAGCAAAATTGTGCTCTTGCGATCTGCCCAAAACAGACAATATCATGTCAAAGTGGAGCGGGTCGTTACCCTGCTATTTTACATCACACATTGAACATAATCATATTCTTCTATTATGTCTATGCTTCAAACCAACACTAATGACATACCATCAAACGCAAAAGACCGTACACTAAACAAGGAATTTTGAGAAAACTAACCGTCGTTTGTTGCATAATCTCTTGCTCGCTTTCTTGAAATCACAGATGATGCTGTAAGCTTCCTTATAAGGATTTGTTTTTGCTTGATTTCTTATTGATAACTATTATAAAGTTACCATGCCCCCATAATCCCCAAATATACTGTCTATGAGGAATTTGTATGGTGCTTGGATATCAAAATATTTGTTGTCTTTTTCATGCCAAGAATTTATTTGCAGTGGATTCACAAACCCTCAACCGATAACACCATAACTATAACAAAAGGACACCATTTCTATTTAATAGGCTTGCCAATCAGAATCCCCATGAATTTTTTCTATATAGATTTGTTGGGAAACTCGAATGCAGTCATTAGATTTACGTTTACCATATTTATGTGTATTGGGATGTTCAACAGAATATATATATATATAACAACCTAACAATGGCCCTTTGTAACTCCGGCCATAAAACATATTTTACGAATTTGAAGAGACAGATTCGCAATTAGAATGACAAGAAAAAAGATTGACAATGGGCATGTCTACACTTACAGCATGTCCATTTCTCTCAACCCAACTACTTAGCCTGACAAGAATTAGCCTTATATAAAAATCTTATTTTCATAAAATTTATACAACTCTAATAATTTTATAATTAGGTTTATATAATTCATTTGATTATTATGGCTAGGAGTGGGCATCGGTTCGGTCGGTCTGGTTTTTGGATCAAACTGAAACCAAACCGAGTATAATCGGTTCTTCAGTTTGGCCAACCGAACCGAACCAGTTCAGCGCAATTAACCGAACTGGACTGGACTGGACTGACGTCGTATCGGTCGGTCTGGTTTAAACCAATGGTTGTTCCTTTATTTTTCTTTTTCATATTACGATGGACATTCCGAGAAATGGTTTGAAATCAGATCACTTGCGTGTTCCTTCTTCTCAGTATTGAATAATAGAGGGGAGAGAGAGAGAGAGTGACATGATTGATTAATGCCTATCATCGTATAAGTGTTCCATCTTCTTAATTTTTTAAACCAACTAGCCAGCTAAATTTTCAGACTTCCATACTCCTTTTTTTTTACTCAACAGTTCATGTCAAAAAAAGAGAATAAAGGACAAATTTCAACTCCTTTTTTTGACTCATCAGTTTGTTCAAGACAAATTTCAATTTTCAAGACAAAGTGGTAGCCAAAGTGGGGGTATTATGGGCATAAAAAAGTAAAATTAATGCTAGCCCACTTATTTTGTTTTTTAATCCATTTCTCTTTTATTATTTCGAACAGTTAAAGCTTAGATAAGTGGTTCAGTTTTTATCTCATAGATCCTTCAAAATCCTTTCGGTTCCGCAACTATTGGTTTCGGCCGGTGTTTGACGGTTCTCACATTCAACCTGTCAACCGAGCTGAATCAATGTATTTTCCATTTAAAACTAACTGAACCGAACAGGTCGATTATATGAACCGCTCGGATCGGTCCAGTTCGGTTCGATTGGTCCGGTTTGATCGGTTTATCGGTTAAAATACCCACTCCTAATTATGGCATCTGTATTGGGATTAATACCCGACTTTTATATATCTATTTTCTAGGCCAATCTTTGATAATTTATTATACCCTAAATTTAATTCAGTTTACTGTGATTTTATTCTTAGTTGGACCCAATACCCAACTAATTTATTAGGGCTCTTATATAAAAGCTACTATTACTAACCATGCCAATTATTTATGCACTCTGAGTAGAAACATATTGTTAATATACCCCAACACCCTACAAAAATACCATCTCATATATTTAAAAAATGGAATGAACAAAAATAGAAAAACACGAAATATCTATAATTGACATCCTAAAAATCAGGTTTTTATTAAAAATTGTGTCAGTTACAGACATGAATATATATATATATATATATGGAGATATGGAATGATCAACAATATCAACACAGAAATAACTATAAGCCTAGGAATCATACATTACAAATTCAAACGCCTCTGTAATACAATCATTGAAACATACAGCAGTGGAGAATATATGGTCATTGTTACCTAGAAATACATACCAAAAAGAAACGTAGGATTCTCCAGAAAAAAAAAGAAAGGAACACAGGAGAGAACGTATCTTAAGAATTGAGTGTTGTGTCAATTTTAAATACTCACAAGTGCACGAATCGATTGAAATATAAAAACGTGAGTAACGAGGTCGATCCCACGAGGATTGTTATAAATATGGAACAACTCAATAAATTTAAATTAGATCTAACTCTAACCTAGCTCCAAATGATTTTCAAGATTTGATAAGTAAAATATAAACTAGTAAAAACAAGAACGTTTACAAAAAAAAAAATCCAAAGGATAAACATTACTAAGGTTGCAGATTCCACTAATGTATAGTCAATAATTTATATCTTGTATTGATTCCAATATTTAAGCAATAATAAGAAATTAATCTTTTATTATTGCAAGTAATTTACGTTAAGGTCAAAATATAACTAATCTAATGTAGATCCCCTTTCGCTTCAAGTATGTAATTCTCTAAGTACTACATGTAAACAACTTAATGAATCACAAGTAGCCAAATAAAATCATGTGTCGAACTTTCAAAACCAAGCATGAATAAATTTTCTAACAATCAATAATACTTGATATTAGAGATGAAAGCATAATTTATCATTAATGAAACCGGAATCATGGACGCTTAGAGTACATAATATTTGGAATCGATAACAAAATAAAGAGTTATATAACTAACAGGGTTTTATCATTCTCCTAGGTAACAATAAAAATTAAAGATACATGAGATATGAATAGAAAAAACTGAATAGGAGAAGTTATCTTTCACATCTAGCGTTTGCTGATCCCAAAGTTGGCCTTTTGGCCTCTTCCTCCTCCTCCTATGTATTTTTCTCTCCCAAAAACTTCCTTTCTTGAATGACCACAAGCATGCTCTTTCTATAGAGAAAATCGGTGTGCTCTTCCGATCTTGCAACTTTCCTCATGTCAGGCTGGCTCCAGCAAATCTGATGCAAGTTGGAGCTGCGTTGTTGATTATATTCGTCGAATTTGGACTTGTCACAAAAATAAAAATTCTGTATAAATGAGTTGGAGATGTACTGGAAAATCTTTCAGGCCAATTGGAATTTTGTAGGCCGAGATATGTCCAAAATAGTCAGCAGTACCCACTTGTCCAGCAGCCGGCAGGTGAATGCATCAACTTTCAAATCTTAGGCTTTGTTTGAGGCTCTTTGGTCCAGATTCAGAATTGAATGACAAAATATGATATTTATATCTTCAACTTGGCTTTTGAATGGAGCAAGAATCACAAGATTTGGACAACTACAGCTCAATATATCCATGAAAAACCAACAGCTATACAGACGGAAAGTTTGACTGTCAAACTGTTCTAGTTCTCTCTTCTTGGCTGTCTTTTGATCTACTTACACTCTAAATCTGGGAAAGTGATAAAAATGAAGATTGTAGATAGATCTCTTATCTTTATTTTCTAACTTGAATCACACCAATCCAATATCTATAACTCCAGATATGATCAAAACAGTGAAGGCTGCCCATTAGTCAATATCTTATCTTGATAAGAATATAGCTTGGAACTTGATGATGACTTTTGACGACGCTCTTCCGATCTTGAATCTATTCATATGGGATGATTTTGTGTATATTTAAGTTATCTTTCCAATCCCACTTGAATCATCTTCATTGGACCTTTAGAACTCAATTTATCACGATTTCTTTGACACTTGCCCACAGTCGATGCAATTGTTGAACATCCAGACTTGTCTTGATCGACTTGCGCGATGAACTTTCGACACTTGCAACATAAAAATACATCAATAAATACCATTTTTTCATGTACAATACTTGCCAATATGCATGTGAATACATGCTTTAATTAATTATCTTTTGGGACATGTATTCATACAAAATGAACTTGTAGCATGAAAATCGATTTGCCTCAACAAAGTGGTTGGGTTACTATCAAATGACCGTATAGTGCCTTATAAATGATTTATCAAAGATGCAAATTTTGACACTAATCATTGAGCAACTGAAGTAGGCCAAATAGGAGCTTATATATAAGGAAATCGGCAAGGACGTCTCCCGTGAACTCATTGCCTAATTTATATATAAACTATAAATTTATGCCTTGTAGAACCATTTACAAGGCTTCAAACACAGTCGTTGACATAAAGGAAGAGAAGGAGAAAAAAAGGGATACTGGCAACACAAACAAAGTCTGAAATTTGAACTTCTCCAATGTCGAGTAGTTTTTTTATTTTTTTTGTATGGTAAGTAATATTCTGAAGTTGTTAAGTCATGGTGCTAGAGTTGATGTTAACAACAATCTAGTCAGTAAATGTTTCCCACAATTATGAATGTTAGAAACCTCAACTAGTATTTGCTACCATAGTGTTCATGTTTGTATTAAAAAAAAAAGGAAAAAGGAGAGAGAATTATTTTTTTTCCACAACATACTTGTAAGAGTATGTTACAACATCAATATCAGCAGCATGCGGATTAAAAAAAAAAGAATGAGAGAGAGAGATGCAATTTTCCAAGATTAAAGGTGTTAAGTATTAGTTTGAACTTGTTAACACAAAACATGCCAAGTGCTAAATGTTAAGATCGCTTTTTTCTTGGGGACATGACACCAGATTAAAGTTTATTTCTATAGAAGTAAATAATGTTAATAATCTTCCACACAATAATGTTGCCTCATAGGAGATGTTCTAACAGCAGTTTAAAAAGTCTTACCTCAGTCATGAGTAAAATATTACCCCCATAAGCAAGGTAGTTATATTGTGTTACCACACAAAGCAAGTACGTTTTTTTCTCTATGGTTTTTTTTCCCATTTTAGGAAAGGAAATGTTACCAGAAAAAAAGAAAAAAAAAAAAAGAAACTATGGAAAAGGTTACCAGCAAAGTGGCAGCCAGAAATTGATGGTGGAAATGTAACTAGTTGGTTGTCGGGAAATGTTACCCGTGCAAAAGGTAGTGTATTCGTTTGTGGTGTCACGCTAAGCATTTGCCACGTTAGAATATTATCTCATAGGAGATGTTCTCATATCAATTTTAGAAAATGTTACCTCAGTGAGAAAGTGTTACTCGTGTAAGCAAGTTCCTTGTGGAAAAGATGACTACCAAAATGGCAGTCAAAAAATGATGGTAGAGAATATAACCAGATAGTGTGTTACCATGTGGTAACTCTAAGGGTTTGTGTTACCCTCTGCAGAAGTTGGTGTGTCACTTTGTGGTATCATACTAAGCATTATATTTGTGGTTTCTTTTTCTTTTTAATTTTTTTTTTGGTTATTACACTAACCAATGTTTTTTGAATAAATTATGTAAACTTTCTTAAGCGAGAAGATGTTCGCACACAACAGCTTGAAATACCCTAAAATGTACCACAAAGCAATAGCAGCTCTCTATTGCACAGGAGGAAGCTCAATATTGGGTAAGTGACAAAAAAAACATTAGAAAAAAAAGAAGGCAATAAAAAGGGAGACTATAACGTTAATCATAGCTAAAAGAACTCATCCTCCATTCCATAAGATAAAACATAAACTATTTTACAAAAACATATCATTTGGGAAAAATAAAAAAAAGGGGGGGGGGAATTAGGCACAAATGTGACAGCCTCAATCTCACATCGTTTGGGTAGAGAAAGAGATACCAGCTTATAAGTTAAGAGACCCACTACATCTGATATGAGGCCTTTTAGGTAAAACCTAAGAGCAAAATAGTGTGAGCTATGCCCAAAGCGGATAATATCATGTCAAAGTGAAGCGGGTCATTACAAATGGTATCAGAGCGAAGTCTACATTTCTGTAGACTCGCTTAAACGATATTTTTAAAAGAAATTTGACTGTTTTTAACTTAATTGCCACCCGTTGTTGTTTGCACCCCCAATTCCAGGTAGAAAAAAAATTTATTTGCAGATTTCAAGAATTGTTTACTTGGACACGATTTTGCAAGTTATGTTTTTGAATCTGCTGGAAAATTTATGCATGCATTTAAGAAAGGAACGATATATGGTATAGACTAGCAGATACCACGGAAAGAGTTAAAAAGTATTTATCGTATCCTAACAAGGAAAGAAAAGTTTTGTTAGAGTTTGAGCTAGCTATGGGCATAATATGAGCATAACACGAATTTCAAGAAAAAAGTGACCAACGTAAAGACAAAGAGGATTTCTTTCTAAGTCCTCAAAATATGGCTAAAAGTTATTAGAGACCTCCCAGACAAACTAGATCTTGCATAATTGGCCAACAGATATGGCAAAAGATAACGGAAATGGACAAGCTGAGGTAACTAGGTTAGCATACGAGAACTTTGTAGCTGGCTGAGGTAACTAGGTTAGCGTACAAGAACTTTGTAGCTAACTCTAAATAGACCAAAAGTGAGCATGTAGGTCGTATTCGTGCAGCTCATACTCGAGCGATGAACTTTGGACACCAGACGACCACAGCTCAGTCCACCGAATGTCTAATAGGCACGTTTAACAAAATAGAATAGACCGAAGCTAAGAATGTCTACTTCCATCCCCATATGGCGCGAGGTGAGGACATTGACTTTGGCCTCCTCTGCGTAGTACTTTTAGCACATTGGGGAGTGTATGCGCATTATGAAGCCACGATACTCCCTGTGTCTACATACATGTGTGAGCTAGAGGAGGATCCAGAGGAAGATCCTGAGGAGGAATTAGATGAGGAAGATATTTTTCAAAAAGATGATAAGGAAGAGTTTAAGTTTTGCGGGTCAAATATTAAGGCATCTTCAAGCAAAGAAGTTATTAATGAAGACAGAGTGTCAGGGATGTTTGGTTAGCCTTCGAGGCAAACCATCTGAAGTTATATCCCTGGCCAGTGTACTAGTGGTATGTGAGTACCCCAATGCGTTCCCCGAGGACTTGTCGGGTGTCTTACCCGATAGACATGTAAGATTTACCATTCACCTAGTACCAAGAGCCACTCTTATCTCCAAAGCTCCTTGTCCGATGGCACCGAAGGAGCTGTAGGAGTTTAAAATTCAAATAGAGTAACTTTTAGAGAAGGGCTTTATCAAGCCAAGTGTGTCTCTTTAGGGAGCACCAGTCCTGTTTGTAAAGAAGAAGGACGAGAGTATGAGAACGTGTATTGATTATCATGAACTGAATAAGTTGCGATAAAAAACAAATACCTACTCCCAAGGATTGAAGATCTGTTTGATCAGCTGAAGGGAGCAGCTGCATTCTATAAGATCGACTTGAGGTCAAGTTATCACCAACTGAAGATCAAGTCAGCAGATATAACTAAAACGACATTCGAAACCTGTTACGGGCATTAAGAAGTTACCGTAATGTCGACGGATGCCCCTATCGTATTTATAGACTTGATGAACTCAGTGTTCCATGAATATTTAGATCAGTTTGTTATCGTGTTCATAGATGACATCCTAATATACTTGATGAGCTCAGAACAGCAAGTCAAACGTCTAAAGACCGTGTTTGGAATTTTGCGAAGGGAAAGATTGTACGCCAAATTTAAGAAGTGTGAATTTTGGCTAGATCGTGTAGGGTTCTTAGGCCATGTAGTGACAGCTAGGGAGATTGAGGTGGACCCCGCTAAAGTTGAGGCTGTTACCAACTGGTCTCTACCCACTAATGTCACTAAAGTGATAAGCTTTCCAGGTTTAGCTGGGTATTATCGGCGATTCATACAGGGCTTCCCGAAGATAGCGGCTCCAATGATGCGACTCACCCAAAAGGGTGAGAATTTCATTTGGACAGATAAGTGTTAATAGAGTTTCCAGTAGACTGAAAAGAGATTGGTTTCGACACCGGTGTTGACGATATCAAATGGCTCTGACGGATTTGTAGTCTGCAGTGACGCATCAAAACTAGGGTTAGGCTGCGTTTTGATGTAGAAGGGTAAGGTGATTGCCTACACGTCTCAGCAGTTGAAACCCTATGAAGAGAACTACCAAACTTACGATCTTAAACTCGCTACTGTAGTGCACGCTCTAAAGATCTGGCGTCACTATTTATATGGGAGTAAATGCAAGATCTATACCTACTATAAGAGCCTCAAGTACTTCTTCACTCAGAATGTGTTAAACATGAGGCAAAGAAGATGGTTAAGCTGGTCAAGGATTATGACGGCGATATCTTATACCATCCAGGTAAGGCTAACGTAGTCGCAGATGCCTTGAGCTGGAAGAATATGAGTTGGTTATCAACACTCAGTACAATTCAAGACTGGTTAATTAAGGATTTCAAGAATTTGAGGATCGAAATAGTCACATCATCAAAGACAAGGATCGGTAGTAATTGCCAGTTTAACAGTACAACCGGATTTAAGAGACAGAATTGTTACAGCACAGATCGGAAGAGCATTCCTGGGAAAGATAAGAGCTGGGGTCAGACAGAGAAAGAGGATGGCGCTTGAAATCTCTATGGATGGAGCTCGTACATTCAATCGCCGTCTATGCGTGCCCAGAAATAACGAGCTTCAGGACGAGATTTTGACTAAAGCCCATTTCGCCCCATATGCAACACATCTAGGAGGTACTAAGATGTATAGAGATTTGCGCAAAATGTTTTGGTGGAGAAACATGAAGGGAAGTACCGCCAAGTTCTTTGCGAAATGCCTGGTGTGCTAACAAGTAAAAGCTGAGCATCAGTGACCGTTAGGGTTGTTGAATCCTTTAGAGATTCCTGAGTGGAAATGGGAAAGGATTGCCATGGATTTCCTAGTCGGTCTCCCCAGATCGGCAAGTATGCACAATGCCATTTAGGATATTGTGGACCGACTAACAAAATATGCTCTTTTCGTACCGATCCGTATGAATCTCCACTTGGATCAGCTTCCTCAGATATGCGTCAAGGAAATTTTGTGACTTCACAGAGTGCCGGTATCCATCATATCGAACAGGGATCCGTGGCTTACGTCAAGGTTTTGGAAGTCATTACGAACCATGATGGGCACTAAGCTGAAGTTCAGTACAGTCTATCACCTCTAGACAGATAGACAGTCTGAAAGGACTCTCCAGATATCGAAGGACATGCTGAGGGCATGTGTATTAGATCTTGGTGGTAGTTGGGAAACTCATTTACCGTTGGTTGAGTTTGCCTACAACAACAGTTTCCAAGCAACCATGGGCATGGCCCTATACGAAGCTCTATATGGCCGGCGATGTTGTTCACCAATTTATTTGGACGAAATCGGCGAGAGGAAGATGTTGGGGCCTGAGTTAATCAGAAAGACAATTCAGGCTATTGAAAAGATCAGGGTAAGGATTAAAATTGCAGAGGATCGACAGAAAACTTATGCCGATCAAAAAAGAAAAAGCATAGATTTTCAAGTCTGGAAGAAAGTCTTTCTCAAAGTGGCACCAATGAAGAGTGTAATTCGTTTTGGTAAGAAAGGTAAGCTGAGACTGAAGTACGTCGGGCCATTTGAGATATTGAAAGATGTTGGGAATGTGACATATTGTTTGACATTGTCTCTATAACTTTCAGTAGTGCACAACGTGTTCCACATGTCCATGTTGAAGAAGTACGTTCCCGACCTAGGTCATATTGTTAATGTTCAGTCAGTTAAAGTACGAGAAGATCTGACCTACGATGAAGCTCCAACGACCATACTTGACATAAAAGTGCACGTGTTGAGGAATCGCGAGATCCCGTTGGTTAAGATCCAGTGGGGCGCGTCACAATAGCGAAAAGGCTACATGGGAAAGAGAAGCAGATATACTAAAGAAATATCTAGAATTAACAGAACAAGTAAGCTAAATTTCGAGGATGAAATTAAATTAAATAGAAGTGGGTTGTAATGACCGGAATTTTCATAAAAGAAAATTATCATTTTAAAGATATTAAAAATTTTTTAGCGTATCGCTATCACCCCAATCTGTTATTTAATATTAGTCACGATAAATATTCTAAAGAATTCGCGTCTCTCGTCTAATTTACTTTAAAGAAAAATTGAAGTTTACGATTAATTGGATTTTATTTCTGAATATTAAATTCAAGTCCAATTAATTATTAGAGTCCGTTATCAAAGAAAATTTATCTAAATTCGTCCCAAATCGTAAATTCTTGCAAAATAAATTTTAAACCCAAATTAATATTTTGAGTCCATTTTATTTGAAGCCCAAATTCCTATTTATTTTATGTTTTCAGCCATTTTGATGGTGAGTCCAATTTAAATTCCAAGCCCAAGTTTTCCTTATTTATTTTAAGTCCATATCTTAATTGCAAAGCCCAATTATAAAAGGATTTGGCCCAATCTTGTTTACCAAGTTAAGCTTAGCCAAACAGACCTTAGACCAATTCCACCCAATTCTTGACCCAGTTAACCCCCCACTGTAGGAATGGTAATGGGACGAGTATTACCCGATAGTACCTACCCCGAATGGGGCGAGTAATAAGTATCGTCTCGAGTACGGGGCGAAATCTTATCGGGGCAGGGACGGGTTTTGGCCGCCCCGCCCCCGATACCCTTTTTTTTTTTTTTAAATATTTTGTTCTCTATGAAATTTCAAAGTTAGATACCAAAGATGAAATTGACATGATACTTAAGATGACTTTTCATATAGTTTTAATTCTATTTTTTTCTATATTTTTTTAATTATTTCTTAACGAGGCAGGTAAAGGGTATTTTTTTTGTACCCGCCCTGTACCCGATTGAATCGGGTACGGGACGGGAGATTTCTTAACGGGGCGGGGACGGGGGAAGACATACCCGCCCCGAACCCGCCCCATTGCCATTCCTATCCAATCGGGTACGGGGCGGGGATTTCTTAACGGGACGGGGACGGGGATGGGAGAAGGCATACACGCCCCGAACCCGCCCCATTGACATTCCTACCCAACTGAAACTACGATTGTATATCTCTAAACACCCAGATTTTCTGAAAAACAAGAATCCTCCCTCTACGTCTCAACATCCCCACGTTTGTCCCTTTCAGTACAAATGTTTATGCCCTCTGCCTCTCACCATAAAGTCTCACAGAAAAAGAAATTAGCATACACAAAATTCAGCACACACATTCACGGCACTGAATTTCCGGCAAACGTTCATTTATCCAAACATTTAATCATCTATTTTGTACATACATTCACAGTACCAAAATACATATTAAAATCGTCCATTTTTCAGTCAAGCAAGCACGCAATAAAGTCATTCAGAAGCTTCACACAAATCATACCTGAGTTTATCCTCAGCTCAAGAGAAATTCACAAGCAGATATACACACATATACACTCAAAAGTTTCATATATACACACACTTTTACATCCTGGAAATTCATTTGCGAAAGCTGTCAGCAGGTATATACTTTCAGAAATCTAGCTACATTACACACGCGCGAGGCAGCCTTACTGCCTTTTCCCTTGATCCTTTGAGTCGAACCTGACTGAGCCTTCGATTCCGACGACCGCCGCCCCTGCCTCTTGACCAAACACCCATCAGGAGCTACTGCTGGTTAACTTCTGAATTCAATTCTGTTTGCCATTACACCCAGCTGAGACCACCCAAAGAATCAGTCACCCTCAACCAATTCAGAAAGAAGAAAAAAGTACAGAAAGGCAGAAACATGGCCGCAGCCACTGCCGGCTGCCACCAACACCTTGCCACCCCTTTCTGCTTATATCTTCCCATCAACAGACCCCAAAAGAAATCAAAAGCCAAAGGATCCATGACTTACCTTAGCCGAAAAACTCAATTCTTAGCCGAAAATTGAACCCTAAACTCGAACCCGACACCGCGCGACCTTCATCCCTCGAACCTGCGACTTCCTCCGTTGTCTTTGAACCAGACTTCGAACCCAAATTCATGGTTCTCTGCCTGATGGACCTAAAACCTCCTTTGTCGTGAGACTCGAACCCCCCCCTGCGCACCGACTGCCTCAGCTGCCTTCGAACCTCCATCTCGCCAACTCCTCCTCGAACCCCCCACCGTCGAACCTCCGATTGCCATTTCGCTTCTGCTATCCGTTTTCCCTTTGTGTTAACCGATTCGGGGCCAAATCGTGAGTTAGGGATTTTGATTCAGTCTGATTTGCATCACGGTCCCTCTAGTTTTCGTTCTTGTTCAAAGTAGTCCGTGAGACTTTGTCTTTTATTTTATTTAGTCCAAGAACTTTGTTTCAAAGCAAATCAGGCCTACAGTTTTTACCCTTTTCGAATTTCAGTCCGTGTACCTTTAATGACGTCCAAGTGGGTCCCATAGTTACGGTCCTTGTCTAATTTAGTCCCTCAATGTTTTTCAAAACCCTATTTCAATCCGCTAAAATTTTAAAATTTATATTTGACTCAAAACTTTCAAAGTTCACAATTTAATTTATATTTTTATTTAGTTCTAAATACTTTTAAAATTTCTAAGTTTAGCTATTAAATATTTTTTCTAGAGGAGACACGGGATTTAACGCTCTACTAAGTTGCCACCCTAGCTCAAACTCAAAGAAAAAGTAATCATTAAGGTAGATTCCTTACTAAAGTTGTTTTTCAAAGTTACGTGCGCACATTTTGTGGAAAAGTATGATGCAGTTACATGTTACGTGTTTATTCATGTGCTTTTGTGATTTATGGAAACATAGAAAGATGCGCATAATTTGTTTACCTTAATCGAGAGCCCATAGACTTAGCTCACCTTAATTGGAAGCCCACAGATTTAGCTCACCTTAACCGGGAGCCCACAGGCCTAGCTCACTCTAATTGGGAGTCAGGCATCGTTATTTTGGCGGGCCTACAGACATAATTTGCATGTGTACATGTGTTCAATGGCATAATATGTATTGCATGTTTTAAAGAGAGTGCGCGGGAATCTACTGAGTGTTTTTTTGAAACACTCACCCTTTATTTCAAAACCTTTCAGGTTTTGGAATTGATAGCGACTCAACCGGGACGACAATTGAGAAAAAAGATAATGAATAAATATTTATTGGTTAATGCCTCTGTTTATTTTTGCAGACAGTGTTTCTATTTTCAAAGTTGAATATTTTGACAATATTTTGAGCACTTATTAATTCTTTGAAAATAGTTACAATGGAAATTATTTATGAAATTTTATATTATGTTTATTTTAAACGAAGGGAAAAAAAGAATTCTACACTTATTTATAGGAATATTTAGGATTTCCGTACTTTATAAAGAGATCGTGAAGAAGTTTAGTAGCGTCTCGAGTGCTTAGAACTCAAAGAGTTACAGTTTGGTACCAAAGCCGAGTCCAATTAGAAGTGTAGCCAAGAGGATGTTAGGCCCCTTTAGGTGAGGTGATTGTGACAGCCTCAATCCCACATCACTTGGGTAGAGAAAGAGAGACCAATTTATAAGCTAAAAGACTCACTCTATTTGATATGAGGCTTTTGGGTAAAAGCCCAACAGTAAAACTGTGCGAGCTATCCCAAAGTGAATAATATCATGTCAAAGTGGAGCGGGTCAAGATAAGGCACTATTTTTAATAACTAAAGTGATAGCCTCATTTTGACTTGTGAATAGTATAAACATTAACCTTAAATTTAGAACGGAAAGAAAAACGATAATTGCTCTAAACTAAATTGTATAAGCAATATAATTGAAATTAAGATGTTAGTGTTAAATCATCATACTATTAAATTGAGTGAGTTAACATATAACTTAAGGAATTAATAGTTTCTTTTTAAATGGAAATCATGAATCTCTTGTACCAATGTTTCATGAAGTATAAAGAATTGGACGAATTCCCCCATCAAAAAAATAAAAAATTAAAAAATAAAAAAATAATGTAATTCATCTCGTCCAAAATAAAAAAAAAAAAAAAAAAAAAGAAAAGAACAAAATCTAATTAGACTTTCAAAGTCTACTAGGACCAATATTATTCCAAGAGTATATATGAAATGAAATCTGTCCATAAGGGTAAATAAGCACTTTTACCCTTCTTCTTCTTCCCTAAATCAAAATCGGTTCCAGTTTTTGTAGCACCATCGATCGATACTCAAGAAAGCTGCCTTAACGTTTAACAGCAGCCAAATTAAGAGGTTTCTCTGCCACTGCTCTTGCCTCACACCCTAGAAGATCCAATTTCGTCTCTCCATCCAGCCCTCTCTGGTCGATCTCCCTCCCCTCCGGTGACGATTCGAACAAGATATCCAAGGTGAATTCCCCCTTCTTTGTTGCCGAAGCTCATGTTCTTGTGTCGTAGCTCCGTCAACTAGTCTCTAAAGTATATGTAACTTTTTGAATTCAATTTCTTGAGTTCTTTTCCTTTCCATTCTTATTTCAGGACTTGGTTTTTAACTACAATTCATAATTTGAGGACAATCACTAGTACCTATATTAATAAGCTTGGATGTGATTTGATTAAAACATCTAGCTTGAAAGATGTAATTATGAGATAAAATTAATTTCTTCGTTTGCTTGGACATCATATATATAATACAAAAATTTTCAATTAAATTTGGATTCTCAATTGTAATTTTTCCTCCCATAATTTTGCTGACATCATCAGATGTTGCATAATTTTTCAAAATTTATTTTATAATTCCTCTCCTTCTAAAATCACACAATTTTATCTTTATATAATTTTTAAATTTTCCTTTCTTAGAATCCTTGAATCCAGGGAAATCAAACCCCAAAAAATATCACTTTTCTATTATTATAATATACATTACTATTATTTATTATTATTTAGCGTCGTAGATTGTATGAAAATTATAAAGTCGAATTAAATTTCCTTGAAATTGTGACAATTTTTATAATACTTTTATGTATTATACGGGCGTAGTGATTATATATACTTGTGTATTGTGACGCGATTGTTACAGGGCACGAGGTATTACGTTTTAAGTATTATTTTTTACTATTATTCTAATTGGATAAACTTTTAAATTATTGCCTACAAAAATTTTACGTTGTTACTTATCATGCATAAAACTTTAGATCTGTAAATAAACAAAAAAAACTATTTTTCTGTTAGAGAAATTATAACTCAGCCACTATTGATCTCCATGATCGAGTTTCTTAATGAAAGTCTTCCAAATATATAGCAATTTAGAGTTAGTTTAATTTTATCAATATATAAGTTTTATCAACACAAAATTAACTCAGTAACCTAGATATACAAAAATAGAAACTCCTTCATTAAAACAAAATTTTAAAAACATTTTGAAAAACTTATAAGTCTCATTTTCAAGTTTTAAAAATTAAACTTTTCTTATTTGGATATTCATCACGAGTTTTCAATAGTTTATATTAGTTTATTAGTTTTTTATATTCTTTTTTTATTTAGTTTGCACATTTCTTTCTTTTTCGTCAGCATTTATAAATAATTATGAGTTTTTATAATTTTTTATTATTCACTACCAATGTAAATTTACGAGTAACTGTTTAATTTCTTATGAATTAGTATTTTTTTAAGAATTATTCTTTCTGCTACTGAATTATTTGCAAATGAAGGAATTATAAACTAATTGTTTGGTATTATCTCTATTTATTTATTTATTTATTTATTATTTATCTTTGTTTGATTTTCAAAAAAAATTTTCGAAGTTCTTGATAATATGGAAATTAAAATTTATTTCAAAATAGCTTATATTATAAATAGAAACTTATATCATATAATAACTTAGAGCAAATCAACTGATTTATGTTCTTTTTTTGTGTAATAAAAATCCACTTATCTACATCACACCAACAGCTAAAGACACACATAATATAATTCTGTCATAATAATATAAGACTAAATTTTATTTTCTTGAAATATATGCTTCCGATCTCTTAAAAATCTTTGTGATTATTTTTTTAATCTTTGTTTCTATATCATTATGTTGAAACGATTAAGTTTTAGAGGATGTAAAAAAATTATTTTCTTGGTCTTTTTTCTCTATAGGCGTGAAGCTTTCAAAATATTGACTGAATTCATGTTATTTCATTTGATTTAATTATTATATTGTGACTATTTATTGTTTTTCACAATTTATGTCGATGAATTTTTTATATGAAATATTGGAGATTTATTTCGCCGTGCAACATGCCAGTTGAATATTAATTTATCAATATTTTAATTGGATGAAGATAATAATGAATTTTAGAGAAACTTTTGTGACCAAAGAGATATGAAATCCAAAAGAAGAAAGGGAACTGCACAAAATAGATCGGAAGAGCACACGTCTGATTATCTGATCTTATCAAAAAGATTTTTTTAGGATGTCACGCATATATGGTCTCCATTTATATTAAAAGTCTAAGATCCCTTGCATTTCTTTAAAAATATATTCCTACTTAATATTTTAATTATAACTATCAATTTTGAATTTTACTCATAAAAAATGGTACGTTAGGAGGGTACTTCCTCATGAGTATAAAATTTTTTATCTGAACTGGTATCCAGTAAATACGGGTATGTATACGCCAAATATGCACTATTAGACTATTAACTAATAATATGAAATAAGTTAGACGGTTTGAAAGTGAAATATAGCAAATCATTAATCGGGCATATAAGAAGGCAATTATTAATATAGTATTAGAATTATATATTTATTGTTTTTGTCGATAGCACTTCTTGATCCAATATTTTATAGGGCGGTCATGGGGCGAGGTGAAACGCCACCATGAAAAAACTCATGAATTTTTCTCCCTTTCAATTAATGTTATGTGCAACGCATTATTAATCGATGAACGTAGAATAAATCAAAACCTTTATTTAGAATTTTAAAGTTCCCAACACTAACTAATATAATAACATGATTCTTTTAATTCGATAGAAAAATCCTTTAAAAAAATAATATAATAAAAATAAAAATAAATTGTCACAAATTTATAGATTGATCGGTCAAAATGCCATATCTAATCATTTCTACACATTTATAGGATTAAATTTTATTTTAAAAAAGAAAAAAATGCTTAATGGGTCACGGGTCTATAGGACGGGTCCAACCTGACCCGCACCCTCTGGACTCACTGTGGGGTAGACAATATTATCTTATATCTGTCTTTTTGCTCTGATTAGGGGTAGTGAGTCAATCATATTAGGGGCAAGTTCCCACAAGTTTCCCTAATTACTTGACTGCTAATTATTATAACTTTATATAAGTTGGACATGTGAATTTACACAACGTGTTTGGAGGAGTCTAGGATTATGAACTGAAATATTTTACTATAAATATCTCATAATGAATTGTAATTATCATATAGATCGGAAGTTTATATAATACAATTGGCATATTGTACTTTATTTATGACATGATGTCCACTCTCATACTCAATTTTGATATAAACATATATTATAACTCTGCCCGTATAACGCATGAGTGAAAAAATCTAGTTCATTATTAATATAAGTTTTGAAGATGTATAATTCACTATTTTGCTTTTTGAAATATTCCTTCAAGTATTTTGGGCTTCATATGATTTTTTTTGCTAATGAAGTTGACAGTATTTGATGTAATCGTATTTGAAAGTTGTTCATTTAAAAATTAATAAAATAGTTCCTTATTCATATATTTATTTATTTATGGTATTTAATTAACAATTTCGGCATATTCCAAATATTTTTGTTTGTAAGCATTGGATATAAAGACCCAATATTATATTGTATTAAAAAAATAAAATATCTTTTTAAAAAGGGGAAAAAAGATAAAAACCATAATATATTACATTATGTATTATGACTATTGAAGCTAGTAACTTAAAAATGAGTATTGAATCCTATCATTTTTATCCAATGATCCACTCTATGCATCGTTCTGAGAATAAAATTATTTAGGGTCAAAAATTTGACTCCAAGTTCTACGCCAACAATAGATAAAAAAACACACCTCTACTTTCTAATTTTTCAGCTGCACTGGTACATGGATTACTTGATTCTTAAATCAATTCCTATACGATGCTAGAAACATTTCACGTCAACAATACATTAAAAAAACTTGAACTACACCCCACATTCATGCTAGTTCCTTAGTCCAATTAATTGTAGTATTTGATTTACCGTAATATTGTTAGTGATGCGTTGAGAATGTGATTTAATTAAAAGTATGCTTTAGCACTTTGTAAATTGAGTTCACGGAACTGTGGTTATTGGGTAGCTTTAACAATGAAACAAAGATTTAGTACCAAGTTTCACGAGTTGTATATGATCTTAAATCCATTGTAACAATCATCAAATATATTTTTAATAGTTGTAAAAATGAAGATATAAATCAAGGATTACATTGATCTAAATTGTTATCAATCAACATTTAACTTTATTTTATATGATTAATTATTAATATACATTATTCACCAAAAAACGTTACACACGTCTTGTTGACCACATATATATATATATAGTATATATAATAATAATATAATATAATAATATATATGTGTGTTCATACATTTCTACATATTATATTCTTCCCTGAATATATAATATGCTCTTCCCTAAATTTCCAATGCTGCACGTCTCTCAAAATTTGAGTGCCGGTTCACTCTTCTGCCATTTTTTTTTCATGTGGCAATATTCATTTCAATTTCTTTTTTTACGCCAATTTTTTGCGCTTTAATTTTAATAATCCTCCAAAAATTTTTACAACCCCTCCAATATTTTTTAAAAACCTAAAGGCTGCTTCTCATTGTGCTCCTATATAAACCTCAAACATCTCATAATGTTTCCATATCTACAATAATTTCTAAAGAAAACTACACAATGGTTAGTAGTGCAAGATGGAGTTCAATGCCTAGAGTGCATGGATTGCAAGATGAGGATGGGTATTATTTGAATGATGAGTACATTAATGAGACGCAATCTGGGGCTGAAGCTGATCACCCTCTTTCTGGAGAAGAGAATAGACCAACTAGTGGTCAAAAGGGTTCGAACCATGCTTTACTTGAGCGGGTAGATGAATCTGGTCGAATTATTCTAGAATTGGAGAATGCCAAGTATGTATAAGCTTTGTTTCACTCACTATATCATATTCCAATCCTCGCTTTGCTTTCCATAATATATTTAAAGCTCAAAAAAATTATATTTGCTCAGTCTTTGCTTTTATAATTACAGGTTCATTACTCCCTCAGCTTCTCGTACTGTGAGTAAGAATTTGAAGGCTTACCTTGGAGGCCCCTATCCCACGTTCAAATTGGAGCCAACTGCTTTCCAGTTGTTTAATCGCTTGCACCGAAGGAA
>CAVNYN010285060.1:0-22281 GCA_963692815.1 Nyctanthes arbor-tristis | reverse complement strand
AAGAGAGGGCCATGGAAAATTCAATCGGGGAAGGCAACATGTTTCACAAAGTAAAAATGGCGTGGGGTAATAAAGTAGTTCGTAGGGGACTATACGCTGGTATTACAGTTCAGGTAGCTCAGCAGTTTGTGGGTATAAACACTGTCATGTACTATAGTCCAACCATAATACAATTTGCAGGATTTGCCTCAAATAAGACAGCATTAGCACTTTCTCTTATCACTTCTGGCCTAAATGCCATTGGATCAATAATTAGTATGGGTTTTGTGGATAAATATGGGAGACGCAGACTTATGATCCTTTCTATGTTTGGGATCATTACTTGCCTTATCGCATTATCAGCTGTTTTCTACCGAGCATCTGCCACTTCCCCCCATATCAGCAACTTCGAGTCTAATCATTTTGGTGTAAACTCAACTTGTCTGAGTTATATGCATGCCCCAAATCCATCTTCTTGGAACTGCATGACATGTGTGCAAGCAGATTCCCAGTGTGCATTCTGCTCAAGTGCACCCAACAAAGTAGGTCATCTTTGCATCTTTTTCTTTAACTTTTCTTTTCTGAACAGTAATTGTTGACAATGTTTTTTTTGTTTTTCCCCCATTGATCAGTATGCTCCCGGTGCATGTTTAGCTGCAACTGATGCATTAAAAGATGCATGTAGAGCAGAGAAAAGAGTATGGTACGTAAAGGGATGTCCAAGCTCTATCGGAATCTTGGCAGTGGTATTCCTAGGATTGTATATCATAACATACTCACCAGGAATGGGGACCATACCTTGGGTTGTAAATTCCGAAATTTATCCATTGAAGTACAGAGGCATCGGTGGAGGAATTGCCGCAGTCACCAACTGGACATCAAATCTGATAGTAAGCGAAACATTTTTAACTTTAACTGAAGCTCTAGGCTCCTCTGGCACCTTCCTCTTGTTTGCTGGATTTTCCTTCATTGGACTTGTTGCCATTTTCTTTCTTGTACCTGAAACTAAAGGACTGCAATTTGAAGAAGTCGAAAAGCTATTACAGGAAGGATACTCACCCTTCAAGAAAAAAACTGAGGAGGAAAAGAAAACAGCAGCATAGACACTGGCTGTTCCGCGGCTAAGCAAAGAGACAAAACTATCATTGGCAGCTAGGTTTTCGACATGCTGTGCCAAAATCATGCAAATGCCTCTTATTTTGTTTTGTCTTGTGTTCAATAATAAAGCTCTTTCATTGACATTTGTCCTTCATTCAAAACCCAAATTATTGAAAGAAATTGAAATTAGAGGGGGGAAGGGAAAGAAGAAATAATATACGATTAAATTTCAAAGCCTCAATTTTGTTTGCAACATGAATATGGAAAACCATTTCAAGAATCAAATTCATCATGAATTCAATAAAGATGAAAAATGCATTTCACAAGATGTTTCCTTCACTAGATTTTTCTCTACCTGCTAATTTTTCTATTGGCGGAGGTCGTGTGTAACCGTAACTTATAAGTGGATGTTAGTTTGTGTTTAGCGGAGAAACTCATTCAAGAAGCTCACTCCTAGTAATGTATACTTGCTAAAAATGATCTCCCGCGATAGTATACTTGCTATTAGAGGCACGGCATCTTGAGATTACAACCGTTGCTAGCGCGTGGTTGTTAGTTTTTCAGTTTCACTTAGTAAAGAAATTAAAACCAAACCGAAAATTTTCGTTTTGACTTCAGTTTTAACTCCTATTTAATTCAAAACCGAATGGTTCGGTTTCATTTGGTTTTGGTTAATTTTCGGTTTTTTAATTTGTTCCATTTTATATTCGATAGAGTTAGACTTTGCTAGATATCAAAATGATAAAAAAAATTAATATAAAAATATTGAAATTAGGGAAAAAAAAAACGGTTATAAAGTTGTAAAAACAACACCAAAAAAAAAAAAAATAGTAGCCAAGCTATTAAAATGTTGTTCTAAATCCTACAATCCCACAATAATAAAAAGAGACAACCTTGTTTTCACTGTTCAAACAACTGTTCACAAAACACCATTCATAGGGCGTCATTCTTATTTCACAATAACGTCAATGGGCCTTTTTCCTTGTCTAAGAATCACAGCAAAGAGTCGCCATTCCCCATTCCTCTCTCTAAGGCCAAGCCTATTTTATATCTCTGTAGAAACACATGAAACCGATTTATAATTCCTATCAGGAGCGATTTATTGCCCATATTTTTTGTCTATTCAATTTCTTCAATTGTTCCCAGGATTTTGTGTTCGCTTCCCCTAATTTTATCCCAAAACTTCAATAATTTCTTAAACTAAGCCCCTTGTAATCTTTCATATTCATAAAACTCCATTTCCAAATAAGTTTTTCTGGTTGAAAAAATAGAATATAGAGCAGAAGTTCCATCCCGAACTTTGGTGTTAGCGACACGAAATGTTTGGAGGGGTTTTTTTCAAATTGGTCTTGGTCAAAGCCTACTTATGCAAAATGGCCTTCTTAAGTCTAAAAGGCCTCCCGTATACTAAAATGTCTCAAATATCCTTAATATCACATTAAAATAACCTATTTACCAATAAAAAGAAAAAATCACAAACACCCTTATGATATATACAATTAGTGTAAGTATATTCATGGGTTCCCTCCAAAACTGATCGTTCTAGTTTCTTCTTTATTTCCCAAATCTGAGCATAATGTTTCATGACAAAATTTCTTCTTGCCACTAAAATAAGTAGTATAATGAAAAGCTAATAAACAATCTCCATTTATTTGGTAGAAATTCTCACGTTGATATACACATTTTGTTTAGTTTAATGTAGATTTTACAATTATTCCATGTTGGCGGTTTTTTTCATTGTTATACCATTTAGATGGATTCCTATATCATTTTCACTATTGGAGGTACTTGAAATTGATCATAAGTAGCAGTACACAAAAAAATTTGAAGGCGTAGGCTTTATTTTATTTTTTTTAGTCAAACGCTCGACAAGTCTGTTAACAGACTGTGGGTGGTCTATTGACAGGCTCAGTGAAATTTGTGGGATAAGACGAGGTTGACGTACTCATAAGAGAATAAGATGATAGTAAGTTGCTCTTTAATGGTCACCTAACATGTTTTCGTACAATTTCCACATAAAGTGCTGTAAATTTTTGTTCAACTTTAGTTCTATTGCATCTCTTTACAGTCGACGACAATAACCATTAGAATAAGAAGGGAGATGAGTCATGCTTCCATTTCAAATGCTGTTAACAACAATAAAAGACAACCAACGCATAAACAAAAGACACTTGTATAACAAAAGAAATATCGATAAACATCTATTGTTTCTTCGTATTCGAACAAAAAAATTATATATTGTTTCTTCGTAGTCACTCGATAATGTTTTACCACAACGTTATACAATTCAGTAGATAGAATTTCTAACAAAAGACAAGGTTCGCACCGATATGATGATGATTTTCATATGTAACTCTTCGTTTAACTAAATTGAATAAGGTGAAATGGTGAACGGCAGATACGAGTATGTCGAAATACCTAAAAACAAACCGGTCTGTCTATAGGTCTGTCGACAGACCTAATAACAGATCGGTCGGTTATCAGACCTCTTTGTGTGTTTAGTGACTTTAACATGTTATGCATAATTATCACGTGAACCCTTCAATTTTTTGTTCAACTTCAGTTCCATTGTAGCTCTTTACATTGATCTATTAGAATAAAAAAAGAGTTTAGTCGTACTTCCTTTTTAGGAGACCTTAACAACAACAATACACAAGGCTCGTCACGATAGGACGATGAATCTTATATGTAACTATACCATCAACTAAATTCACTTGGGCTAAATAATCAATGACAACTATTTTGTTGAGAAGAAGAGAGATGAGTCATACATCCCTTTCAAGAACTGTTAACAATAATACTAAAAGAAGACAAGCAATTCATGTAACATAAGATACTTGTATAACAAAAGAAACTTGAAGTATACAATGTTTCTTCGTAGTTAATCGGTTATGTTTTACCACAACGCTGTAAAATTGAGTGGATATTTTATTTAACAAAAGATAATGTTCGTACCAATAAAAAATGATTTTTATATGTAACATGTCCTTTAACTAAATTAAATAAGGCGAAATGATGGACGGAAGATTCAGGTCTGTCAGGAAGTCTGTCGACAGACCTGTAGATAGACCGGACTGTCTATAGGTTTTTTAACAGACCTAATAACAGACCATCAGTTATTAGACCTTTGCACATAACAGTTTATATTGATAAGTATTTGAGTGCAACATTTGATAGTAAAACAACATGAAAATGACAATTTTGACATGTTTAGTGACTTTAACATGTTAAGCATAATCTTCCTTCAACTACATTGAATTAGTCGAAATGTAACTCTTCATTTGCTAGCCGAAACTTCCATTGAAGATTGTTTCTCTGTACCATAGTACTTAGTGTAGCGTTTGTTAGTTCAACTTGAGTTAAAAGAGACATTAATTGTACTTCTATATTAGGAGATCGTAACAACAACAAAACACAAGTGGATATGTTTCATACCATAAAAGAAACTGCAAGCATACCATTTTTCTTCGTAGTCACTCGATTATGTTTCATCACTAAATTTTATAATTCAGTGGATATTTTATCTAATAAAAGACAAGGTTCGTAACAATAGGATGATGATTTTTATATGTAACTCTTCCTTTAGCTAAATTGAATTAGGCAAACTGACGAACGGAAAATACGAGTCTGTTAAGAAGTCTGTTGACAGACCTATAAACAAACCGGTCTATTTATGGGTCTGTTAACAGACTGGTAAACAGGCCAATCGGTTATCAGTACACACTGGTTTCTACTGATATGTCTTTGAGTATAACATTTGATAGCAAAACAACTCCAATGCAAAAGTTCATATTAAGTTAAACTCAGAAGCCGTAATTTACATATTTCTCGGCACAATACGAGGTTGACTTACTCCAAACAAAATAAATAATAGTCAGATATATTCTTTACAAGTGACTTTGACATGTTACACAAAATTTTCACCTGAAACCTTCAATTGTTTGTTTAAATTCTTCCATTGCATCTCTTTACATTTAACGACAACAACATAATATTAGAATATGAAGGGAGATGAATCATAATATTAGAATATGAAGGGAGAAGAATCGTACTTCCATTTTAGGAGCTCATAACAACAACAGTAAGATTCATTCCTAGGAACAATCTTCGTTTGGGAAGGCTTGTGAGGAGCAGACATGGTTTTGACCCAAATGGAAGCTCATCCAACAATGAGCATGAGGATCATTCAGAAACGGCTAAAGTTTGTATGTTAGATATAATATCATTTATCCTGTACACATAATCAAACATAGAGTGAGACTTAAGATTCAAATCCAAGATGAGATGATGCCCAAATGGGAATCTTTCCTCTGCATCATTGTTGTTGCTTATTTAACTAATAGAATAGGAATTATCTACTCGATTTGACTAATTCCAGCTTTGAATCAAGAGCAACCAACTGTGAAATTGAAATTATATGTACAGAAATCTTTTTTTTTTTTTTTTTTTCTTTTTGCAATCTAATTACAAGTCTTTTAATCTATCTTTTTGAGAAACTTTACTAATAATTAAATCAGTTAGCTTTATAAGGGAATCAGTAGTTAAAACTTCATTTCGGTATGAACTTATGAAGTGTAAAATTTTCTCATGCATTCATATTGACAAAGATTTGGTTGTTTTTTCTTGTCACCTATTATTCTTCAAACATTTTGAATTCATTTGGAGACCAAGTATCCTACCAGAAAAAAGTTATCTGCTGGGATGAATTTAAGTAGAATAATAATGCCTGTGATTTAGATCAAGCCTGAAAGGGAAATGTCCAAATACATTTTTCCTTCTATGCTGTGTAGTGGAAAAAATTAGGACGGCATTCATTATGAGTTACGATATAATGAAGTAAAAATGCTTAACACCAAACCTTGGGAATTTTGAAGAAGATGTGGTGAATTATTCCTTGAAAAGCCGATTGATTTCGGTTCAAAGAGAAAGTTATTATGATGTGGAAAGCAGTGATATGTTCTTCACGTAATGAGGATTAAAGAAATTGCAAACTTTTCAAAGTTTAAAAGCATGTGAATCTGAGGGCCCGTTTGGTAACCAATTATAATTCAATTACAAATGGTGTTATATTTTGTATTAAACTTTTCACTTCTTGTCGCTTTCAAAAAATAAATAAACAGACCACTTCAAGTCATAACACAGCAAAACAAAACAAAAAGGTGCTTAAGCATGAGACAAACTTTACCTGCAGATGATCTCCAATTTTTGCTGCAGTCTAACCAACACTTGATATTCGAGAATCTAACCTTGCAAACCTAGTAAACAAGCCATCGACACCTTTTTCCAGCTGCATGATAAACCACATAGAGAATTAGATTTATGACATGAGATTATATTCTATAACTAGATAGATTAAGAAACTTCAAGAACCCCATTATCTGCTAATACTTAGAAAAGAGTACTGGTGGAAACGAGCTTGCTATGACAAATAGTTTTCAACTCTACACATTTTAAACTGTTGGTGTCATTCATTTTCATTAATTTTCATGTGAGACAGAAAGCATCTAATACAGGTTCTTTTACAAAAAGATATTATTTCACAAACCGAGGTGTTGCCTCCAGAAGTCAATTCTGCATAAGGATTATGTAGAAATTAGTTGTTAGTATCTATGAGGTAACACATATATTTTTGCATCCTTAGCTATCTAGCAGATTTCCTTTCAGATAGATAAATGCTTCATAGTGAAGTTTCACAATGATTGGTAAGCACCAACAGAGGAAACATGTCTACAATAAAATCCAATACCTACATTATCTAAAAAAACTAACCTCAGAAAGTGTCTTCCTGTGCCTGGCATCCTGGGCAGCAACTTCCTTTCCGAGGTTGTAAAGCTTCCTATCAATCTTTGATCAGGAATTAACGGAATTAGGAAATGTTACTGTATATAATAAACATATAAAAAGTACATCATGAGTCCTATTTGCACACCTCTTTTCGGAGATCAATCAACTGAGTACAAGAATTCCTGAATAGAGACAGCAAAGCAACTACTTCAGGAAACAATGGGCTTGATAGGCCTTGTGCTGATTTTCCTGTATCAGAGGGATTTCGTAAATGACCATTTGGCATAACATCATTTCCACCATGTTCTTCTGATGCATCAGATTCTTCTTCTAAATGAGAAGGAAGCAACTCATTCACTAAATTTCTGAACAGTGCATCGAATGAAAAGCCACCCAGTAGGATCCAAATTGCTAGTTATGGTTAGCTAAGAAGGAACACTTAATCAACACACTTGCGTGAAGATTGTGTTGGAGGCATCACCTTGAAATCCTCTATATCCAAAACAAGCGGATAGGAGTCAGCTAATGCCAATTTAGATGCTGGTTTAGAAAATCTACTGGACCTCCTTCCATCTTTACTCTCATTCATCTAATTCACAAGCAAGCGTGTGAAAAATCAATCGAGTATAAGTTTGGAAATTGGAATTAGTAACTAACAGTTAACTAGTCATTATTAATTTAGTCAAGTTCCAAGGGGACAACATCTAGTCCAAGCAATAAAGCATATCAAAGATCGACTATAAGCAGACAATTGAGCATAATAGCATGCAGCATCAAAAGAGAATATTACATGAACTTTTAAAATGTGTTTTATATATTTCTATGCCTACAGGAGATTGGCATATTCCAACTTGTTCTGTAAGAAAAATTAACCCTCTAAAAAAAAGATCTTTCCCTACTGAATGTTGGTCATAGTCATTTTACCAATTACACTTGAGGGGTGGCCGGATCTAAACGCAAGCATAAAACCATACATAAACGCAGCAAAAAATAAGCGTGATACTGTCAGAAAATCCCGTTGCATATGGATTATTGGCATAAAGAAGGGGAAAAAAATGAAGAAAAACAAGTTCGAATGAGCTAGAAGAAGTGAATTGCAATGAAACTAGACGGAGCCTTAGAAGTTAGAACTGGACAGCTTCCTCCCTGGAGTTGACAGTTAAATAAATCTGAAATCTACCTTCCAAATATAGTGTTGAAAAACAGAAGACTACGAATTAACTTGTTGAAGTCGCTATAGCAAAATTGCGACAAAGAGCTGATGAATTCAGAGGATCACTTTACAATTCTTACCGAACCTTAAACTATTCTCCGTTTTGTGATCAATCCAATGAAGGGAGCATCATTGCTTCTCCAAAAAAACAACAGCAAAGCAAAAGAGAAAAAAATCTAAGCAACTAATAATAGAAGCAAACCAAAAGCATAAACAAACAAAACCACAAAGCAACCAAATCAGACCACAGAGCAACCAAATCAGGAATTTGGGAGTTAAAGAATTAGGAATTTGGGATTTAGGGATAGAAATGAACCGAGGAAGGAAAGATTACCCGCTGAGTGTGACTGTGACTGTGCCTAGTCCTGGTCGGAAGTGAGACAAACTGGCCGGACGAAATCAACAAAATTGAGATTGAGGTTCAGTGCCTTCAGCCTGCAGCCTTGGGGACGAATGATATTGAGGAAGATGAAGGGTAATTTTGTGATTGACAAAATTTAGTTTTACTAGATTTAATTTTAAAGGGCAAAAAAAGGGGTCAAAGGCCATTTTGCAAAACGGGACGGGTCGGGTCAGGCGGCCATTTTCCACTATTTCCTTATGTTTGGAGGTATTTTCCTCTGGCGGAGGTGGATCACATGAGCTGTGAGGTTCTGCCCGTTTCCAAACTTTTGTGTAAGCTTTTTTCTGTTTATTCTTTTCATTTTTATTGATAGTTGTTTCGCTTTTTCATCTTCGCTTTTCTCAAAGTAAACCAGATTTGAAGCCGAACGTGCACGAGATGTGCTATAATTTCCCGGTTTCTTTTTTGTATTAGTCGAATTTGTAGTTTTCTTTTGTGGGCTTCTATTTCTATATAATAATAATACGTGCTTTAATTATTCTTTGCCCTAATTTATATATATTTTCTTTTCTCTGTCTTTTTAAGGTACGAAAATGTACCTTTATTTAAAAACATTTTTTGATATAAAATGCTAACATATCGAACGTTTGATTTCATTTGCAAGATTGATTGATTTTTGTTATTGCGGTAAAAAAAGTACTGATACTTAAGTGGATTAATTAATATATAGATAATTAGAGTTTATCTTGAGAGACATTATCATGGCAGTAACATGTTGAAACATTTATGAGACCAAATTGCAGGAATCAATTTTGTAAGTCAAAACATGTTTAGAAATTCTTGGTTGATTTTATTTTATATAAAGGGTGCATGAGATCAAGAATTAATTGTATAGATGACTTGTTTAATGTAAATTCTTGCCTCTTTGAAGAAGGGTGTGATTTTTGAATGAAGACATGCAGTCTTGTTTTTTGATTGAAGAAGGGTTCTTTCGACATAGTTTTCGGGTTGGAATGACTGTAGAAGATGCGCTAGATGCATAGCCTTTGTAGAACAAAAGATGAAATTAGGGAGTTTAGTTAGCAGGTCACATTATTTGTTTGAAGAGACGAACCCATTCAATGAAATGCACAATTGTTTTGGTTAGTTGATCTCTTCTATTTCTCAGTCAAATATTTTTTGTATCTCCATAGATAGTAGAATGTAAACTTAGAGCATTTTTAATGTGAGGGCAAAAATTAAGGGAAAAGATATAAAGGGAAAAATGAGAGTGAAAAAACCCAAACTCGAAATTTGGAATGGCCGGACATTTGGGTTTTTGCGCCCCCCTCCAAAAAAAAAAAAAAAAAAAAAGGATTTTGGTTTTTGTCCTATTTTGGATAGCTCAGTTGGTTTGGGATTACCCCTCACATTGGAAATGCACTAAGTGCACTTGAGTGAAATTCGTATGTCTTCTCTACTATATTAAAATAGGGAAGTGATATTTCACTATTCATCCAATTTACAGTTCTTGGAACAGTAATACAGAAATGCCATTGTGTCATTTATCGTTGGGCTGGAACTGCGTCGTTTTAACTCGTGTATATTTGAATTTTTTGTGTAGTTCATTGGAAGTTGGAAATT
Source organism: Nyctanthes arbor-tristis (assembly GCA_963692815.1). Taxonomy (NCBI): domain Eukaryota; kingdom Viridiplantae; phylum Streptophyta; class Magnoliopsida; order Lamiales; family Oleaceae; genus Nyctanthes; species Nyctanthes arbor-tristis. Next base: position 12,241 of record CAVNYN010285060.1, on the reverse strand, counting down.
GATGCGATAATTTTTCTTTTCCTTTATATTTATGTGATTTGATTTTTTTCCCCCAGAATTTCCTTCTGCAAGAAATTTAGTTCATTAAAAGACTTTGCCTTCTATTTATCAAATTCATTCCAAAAACGTATCAAGATATCGCTGCCCTTTTCTTTATTGGTTAGACATTTGTTCCTTTTCACTTTTGCATTTCGATTTTAAGGTAGTTGCATCTACACTCAGAAATTTCTCCTCAATGCATGCGTATTTTGTTGTTAAATGGATTCTTAGTTTTGCTTTTGCTATTACGACCATATATTATATTATGTTTGAGCTTGCTAGGGTGGAGTCGTCCAGAATCGAGAACGTCAGTTTTGTAGTTAATTTGTATTTTATATCTTTTTCTCTCTTTTGATTTTTGTCAATGGAATTGAAAGTAGCTATAGTAGCATTTCATTAATCCCCTTAAAGGGCATATTTCTTTGGTGTTCCATATCTATGCTAGAGGTTGCAAAAATTTTTGCTTGAAGCTGCGGTAAATTTCTCAAGAGGATGATATTTTAATAGAGCATATTACGTTTCATGGCACTGAAAAATAAAAACGTGATTGCTCTTCTTTGTATTGTGATGTCATAGTAGTTGATGGTAATCAAATCTTATTCTTTGGGTAATGATTTCTATGAATTGTGGGTTTGGGATATATGTATGCATCTGGCCCGTCATTGCTTTAAAATTCAAGGATAGAACAACCAATTTGAGATTGAAATGTATTAAATTAAAAAATTACATTGAATATTTAATCAGCGTGACATTATAATTATAAGCATTACTTTTTATGTTTTTGTAATTCATCTAGAGTTGTTCAATACTATGTAAGAGAATTTCGGGCCGGGGGGATGTTGTTGGGATTTGGCTAGCAAGGGCTATAGCCCCCATTTGAATCCGTCCTTGATCAGTTATGAAGGATGAGAGACCCAATCTTTTGTTACATTGTTGATGGTTGACATTTAGCAGTCAACATGAACCGGGCTCTTCCGATCTTAACTCTTGAACTGATTTGCAACCTCAGAAGATATTAGGCAACAATTGGACTGAAATTGCAACGGTGGCAATGATGCATCACATTTTAAAACTGAATTGAAAGACCAATCCGCCTGCAATAGCCTCATACATGTTAGGATTGATTTAACTTCCGATACTACCTTTTATGGAGGAAGTTGTAGAACTAGCATACAAACTTTATAACTGAAGTTGAAATGAGGAAACTGGGAAAATAGATGAACAATAAATGAGGAGCAAACTTGTAGAAGAATTTCAATACTTGCAAAAGGATTACAACACCTCTTCTCTACACATTAGGAAAACACAATAGATTATTTCTCTCTTATTGTAGAAGAAAACAAATGCTAGTTCTATAACTTCCTCCATAAAAGGTAGTATCGGAAGCTAAATCGATCCTAACAATACATACAGGAAATTGATTATGCTAAATCACCCAAAATATAGACAAAAGAGAGTTAACCAAAACGATAAAAGTTTTCCATGTTAGAGAAATAGTTGATTTAATTAATTTTCAAATTTCTTAAATATATTTTAAGATAATGCTTTAACAGAAGTGAATTGCAATTTTACATTTCAATTATCGCGTGATCACTCGAAATTACTACAATTATTATCACAATACAAATGATTATTACTTACAAATTCTTCTTAGAATTATTACGGCGCACGATCCACCACTAGTATTAGAAAAAAAGTCTCAAAACTAAAGTTCAATACAAATAAACGATTTTCGGTTTTAAGTCTAACACCACAACTTAACTGAAAAAATTTTCAGTTCTGATTTTACTTTTTTCAAAAAAAAAAAAGAGAAACAATTTCAGTTTTCCAATTCGATTTGAGAAAGTCTCCGGTATGATGGTCCTATATATCCAGTGGTAGGCCCGTCCATTAAATAAATGATAACTAAGCATTTAATCCAACTAAGCAATTTTATTATTGATTATTATTATACAATTAAAAAAATAAACTAAATCTTAAACCCCTCTCCTCCTCTCTCCCAATCTCTCTCTTCACGTTTCAATATGTTGTCCTTCCCATCACTGTAATTTTAACCACCATTGCCACTGTTGCTGCTCCTACGGTACAAAGAAAAGGGTGAAAAGGAATTCCTCTTCTTCTTAAGGGGAAATTATTAATCCCAAAAGTTCCATTAATGAATTCACAAGGCACATCGTATATGCACACTCAAAATCCACTAAAAAAGTTAGTGGTTTGCAGCAGCGGAGTCATCGTTTTCAATAGATTGGAATTTTGTATAGGCCGGCGAAAGGCCCTAGGACAATCGGGACGACCGTGCAAGTTCATGGACATTTGAGCATCTCCAATGCGTCTGGTCCTTGGTGGAAGTCTTCCAGGAGAGAGATACACACAAAAATTTTGAATGGCCCCACATGTTTTCTATTTTATTTTAATTTTTTTAATCAATTTTCTCTAATTTATACCACTTATTCCTCGCTTTTCCTCCCTTGTATCTCGTGTAAGGTCTAAATTTGGACCTTCATTCAAGACTTTACCATTACTATTTTATTATTATTTTTGAATTTCTATCTATCTCTCTTAACTTTTTCACTTTTCCCTCCATTTTTTTCCTACACCTCTTTCCACAAACATTCAATTAAAATAATCAACTTCTCTCTTTCTCTCTCTTTTTTGGACCATGGTGAAGGACTTCATGCATTGAAGATGGGTTAATAGAGAAATTGGAGGCGTTGAAGGTCGTGAAAGAGACGGCAACGACAGTGGATTTGGATAGTGGTAGAGAAATTGAGGGCGTTGAAGGTCGTGGAAGAGACAGCAACGACAGTGGATTTGGATAGTGGTAGAGAAATTGAGGGGATACAATGGTTTTGGTACTAGCCTTGAATTGGATGAAGGGAGAGCGGGGTTGGGGGGGGAGAGAGAGAGATGGTTAATTTTTTAATTATATAATGTAAAATAATCAGTAAAAAATTGCTTAGTTGGATTAAATGCTTAATTGTCATTCATTAATTGGACGATCCTACCACTAGATATATAAGACCGTCTTATCAAAGATTCCCTCATTCGATTTCGCTAAGGTTATTCGGTTATTTTGTCCACCCTTAGCTCTCACCTTCCTAAGCTTTTTACCCACATAAAGAATACCCCTTCCAAAAACCTAATTTGCAGTGCCTTCCCATTGCACAAGGGAGGGAAAAGGTAGAAAAACCTTAATATCATTGCACAAGGGAGGGAAAAGGTAGAAAAACCTTTATAATATTAAGAAAATATATTCACACCACATTTTTTTTTTTATAGTTACACCATATTTTTATTATGCTGAAAGCCCTTAATCTTTAGAACTTGTTAAGTTTGTGTCACAATAAATCTTATTGCATCTTTTGTGAACTATTTAATTAATTTTTATATATCTTCTTTCTTAATAATTATTATTATTCAAACAAATTTTATTTGTATGTCTTAAAATCATAAAAAATATATAATATTACTTTTATAGATTTTTCTTTTTTTACTTATTTAAAAGATATAAATGACTCACACCGAAACTTTTAGAAGGAAATCATTATTAGATACAAAATATGATAATAGATTGAATGTTGAGAATAAAAATATGACGAAGAAAAAGTTAATGTCTTAATCTTAAAACATGAAAAGATGAAAGATATTAAATACCCTAAAATATTTTGCAAAATAGAATGATTTTACCATCTTACTCTTGTATATTTGGAAAAAATAAATTTAGAATAAGACGGCGAAGTTAACATGTTTTATAAAAGATTTTGTAAAGGTTTTTGTACAAATAGCAGGTCCATGTGCGCAACCCCATTTTCCCGCCGGGGGGTGGGAACCCATTTTTTACCCTTTGAAATATTGGAAAACAATTTTTTTTTTTTTAATTTTATGTTTTGGTTAGAGTTCGTCAAGTTTCAATTACCCCTTCTGTCATCTTCTAGCTACGTCCCTGTAGGTCTATTACAAGAGAGGACATGTGTATCAACCATCAAATGTTGAACTCTTTCGTCAATAACGGTGGTGGTCAGGGGTTGGAATCGGGTAGGTAAATGTGGTATTTAATTGCAAATTTAAGCGAAATAAAAGGATCTACATGGTAATAAGTTGGAAAAAGGGCTAAGATGTTGAGTTTTTCTATTGAGTCAGATCGAGCTCCTTGTATGGAGTCTGACTGCTAATAGAAAACACATGCGACATGGCTGTTTTCTATTAATAGTCAGACTTCATTCTAGGAGCTCGATCTAGCTCAATATAAATCAGCCTAAGATAGTAGGAATTTTGTTAAAAACGTTCCAATGAAAAATAGTTTATTAACTAATTCATTGATACACTAATTTTCAGACATGCTGAATTGTTAGTTTTAAAAATTATTACAAGTCTTTTTGGTAACTTTTTGTGGTTTTCACATGATATAGGAATTCGAAATTTAAAACTCATTATAATTGAAGCCATGTTATAGGCATGCTAAAGAGCTAAATTGAGTTGAGCCAAGTCAAGAGTCTAAACTATTGGCGTGATAAAAAGGTTTAGGGTTTTGCTAGGGCTTTATCTAGATTCACTACCCAAAACACAAAGCCTGAGATAGTTTGGCTCGACTTGACTCAACTTATTTTATTTGGTTTTTTTAAGACGTGAGAGTTTTATTTAAATTTTTTAAAAGAAAGTAAAAAATATTACATGTGCCTAACTCAAGTTAATTGTTTTGTCTATTAAAAGCTTGCTAGCAAGCCGGCTACGTTTATGAGCTGTTGGGGCCAATCTTCACAAGCCAACTTGTGTCGGCCTAGCGAGCTATACGGCCTAGTCAAGCTTTGGCTCTTATGATACGAGCCCCAAGTTGGCTCAATTCAAGCTACGCCAATTGTGTAGTTCACATTCGTATCATATTATAAATAATTGTTAAACTAATTATTAATATGTATCTCTAAACTAAACATTTTCAATTTGCTCAAAAGTGTGTCTGTGTGCGTGCGTATAGTGTGCATGCCAAATGAGAAAACCGAGTGTGGTCTCATGTGCTCAGATGCACATCACATGGTCGGAAAGTGCGTGTCAAACTGATCGTTCCTACGGAAATTTAGAAGGGACCAATTTTGAACATAACTGAATAACTCCTAAATTCTAGTCCTTTTTTTTGCAAATTTGCATTTACAATGTTAGCAAATTGCAGCCCAACAAAAATATCGAACGTTGACCATCCACTTCGATCAGCCACTAAGCCCCATACTAAAACGGGTGGACTTGCAGATAGAGAAAACATTCTCTTCAACCCTAACCAATATCAATAAAAGCAACCTTACACATCCATTCTGGCCCCTCTTACAAAAGAAATTTGATTCACCATTCCTTTTCTCTCTCTCACAAAAACAGTGTTAAATTCATCTGGAAGTAGAGAGAAAGAAAGGAACGGTCGGTTGCTGTATCTCTAAATCAAGGTATGGGATCTTTCCGAATTTCTTTCGTTACAAATATTTTTATTTTGTGTTTTTATTGTTTTGAATCTTCTTTTAGTGATTTCAGTTACATAAGAAAGTGCTGAATCCTATTACCTCGGTTATGCTGTAGACAACTTTTAGTCTGGGTTTGTCGATTTTATTCATTCCGAAACATTCTTACATTTTTCCAGGGTTCGAGCACCGGTATTATTGGGACATTTTGTACAATTCGCTTTCCATTGACGTGTTTTGAATGTTTAATTGGATGCATGAGTTAAATTATTAGTGTCTCAATTGATGAGCTTGAAGTTTAGCAAGATTGGTGTTTTCTTTGGCCCCATATAATTAGCTTCAAATAGCTATCTCATTGAATAGCTAGGCTAATTTTACCCACAAAGAGAGGAATGAGAAGAAGAAGCTATCTTGTAATTATTGGACTGCCACCTAAAAACAGTTTGAATTTTGAGGTTACTACCTTTGTTTTATCATCTATCCTTTATCTTGGAGGATGGTGGGTGCAAGTTATTCCAACAACAATAAACTAATAGTTCCCGATAAATTTGGGTTCTGCTTTATGATTTCTATTTCTTGTGTCTTAAACTTTGTTGCTTTTAATTATGGTACTCATTCATTCCTGGGACATTATTAATTTGAAACTTATGGTTGTAGTCTTGAAGAATCATTATTAGCATGGACACTGCAGAGGGAGCGCCTTCTTCCTCTGGACCTAGATATGCGCCTGATGATCCTACATTACCTCAACCGTGGAAAGGATTAATTGATGGAAGTACAGGTCTTTTATACTACTGGAATCCTGAAACAAATGTTACTCAGTATGAGAAACCGGAAGCTTTACCACCACCCCTCCCGGCAGGCCTGCCTCCTGCAGTTTCTACACCCAAGATGAATCCTTTGCCAGTAGCTAGAACACAGCCACCTGATGGTGTTCAAAGCCAGCAAAATCTACAGATGACACAGATGCTGCATCCACAAGGGCAACAAATGAGTTCATTGTTGCAGCAGCAAACACAACTGGCACCCTCTGTTGGTCAACAGAAAATAGGACTGACTGAGCAGCAGCAGGGGTCACAATCGGGTCCTTCGGTGCAACAGCAGGATCATTTGTCGCCACTACACTTTTTGCCACAACTCTTGCACCAGCCAGGTCAGCAAATGCCTACTTCATTGGGGCAAACGTCTATGTTACCAGGGCAGCAAGGACCTTTACAAGGACACCCACAGTCAACGCAGCATGTACCTATGCAGCCAGTGCAACAAGCATCTTATCAGGGGATGCATCAAATGCCACGGGGTCCGCAAGGACAGATTTTTCCTGGTGCACAAATTGGATACCCACATGGCTACCCACTTACCCCTCAACAGCCCCAGTACACATATCAACAAAATGTGAATCCCCAAGGGCCACCCGATTCTTCGCAGCAATCTCAACATTTAATGCAGGGGCAACAGTTTCCTCATCAAGATCGGAAGAGCGTCAAATGGGATTCCCTCAAAGATATGATGTTGAGATACAGCAAGGGAAGCAAACTGGGTATTCACCGGCCCATGTTCAGCAAACTGGCACACCATCTGCACAAAACTTGCCTGCTGGGACAAATTCCTTTCATGCACCGCATAGCAGTGTTCATCCTAGTAAAAGTACCCAGTATGTCCACGCTTCTGTCAATATACAACAGGCGAACCATTTAGTTGAGATGCATCAGGGTGGAGCAGATCTGGCACTCCAATCAGGTGGTTCAAGGTTTCAAAATGAGATGGGCCCTGGCATCATTCATGGGCAGCATCAGAATGTGCCCCCTATTGGACCAAAGATGGGTTTTGATGAAAACCCTATTGGAAGAACTGGGAATGAATACTCATACATTACCAATAAGGATGGTCATGTTATGCCCCAACATCCTAAGTTAGCAGCATTACCAATGGCAAGAAATCAGCAGGCAAGTTATTTGTTGGATCATTTATCATTTCAATGCGACAGCAGCTGGTTTTTAGTTACTTTTGTCTACTTTAATTATAGTGCATATGATCAATGTATGAATGGAAAAGAGGGAAAGATATTATAGGATGCACAACTTGATTCTGTTTACTTTACTCCATGCCCTTAGAACTGCAAGCTGCATGACAACAGGGTTTTTCCCCCTTTTTCCCCGTCTTCCCGTGAATCTGCACACCATGCAGCCCTGCTGGAAGGTACATTATAGGATGTATATTGAGCTGGTGTGGCTTTTTTGTAGGAACTGAGGATGCGTGATTTTCCCCCTCAAAATATTGCTATTAATCATCCAGGGCAATCAAATAGTTCTGCTGAGCCACCACTGCCAGGCAACTATGGTCATGGACCTGTCAACCCACCATTTCCGGGCAATGCTCTTATGAGGCCTCCTGTAATAATGGGACATTCAGATGCTATTCCTCTTTCAGCAGCGGAGGTTTATCGTCAGAAGCACGAAGTAACAGCCACGGTTTGTATATTATCTTTTTAAACTATGTGCAATAACAGAATTTCACGTCTGTATCAGATAGAAACGTTTCTACACTGGTGGTGTATTTATATTATTATTTTAATTGTTGATATGGCCTGATCATTTTGTCATGCTTAAAGAATCTTATCATCTTTTTTCTTGACTGTGTTGGAGAATATGTACTTTATCTCAGGGCAGAAGGCTACAATCTAGGATGTATGAGTAGAAATTTTATATAGGCTCAATGCTCATTAGCGTGTTCTATGTTCTAGTATTTAAAAAGTCATGATAATCAACATGCTGTAGAGGCAACTTGGTAGAGAGGGATTAGTTTGTAGACTTCACACAAGCATGTCCATGATGTCCCATGTACTTCTTTCTTGGAATATGAATTTCCTAGACCAAGCAAACAATTTTTACCGTATTTCTTGTTAATGAAGCTATTGCTATTAGCATATATCTAGATTTTGAATTTAAAATTTCTTCTATGGGTACATAAAATAGGTAAAGATGGTGATATTAACATATTCTCAAATCAAATGGATTCATTCAGAAAAACATGAATCATATGCAGCAAAAACTGTAAGACCAAAAAAAAAACATATTGCTTGCATCAGCGACAGATCTGAATCGTTGGATAATTGATGTACATGACAATGTTCAAAATGCTGTAAAGAGGTGTTTGGTTTACATTATAATTTCCCATTATAATAAGGTTAGATGAGTGGTGAAGATTGATTTGAAATGTGCGGTTATAATTGAGCTGTCAGATCATTAGTAGGTAAAATTGAAATGACAAAAAGAAATGAGAGTCAAACTCTTTTTAAATGTGTGGGGTATGCAGATTCTGATGACTTACAATTCCATAGTAATGATACCCATTTAATATTTGCTTTTCTGAAATGTTTCTTATTTTCAGCCTTGAATTGGTCCTCCTTTTGCTATGATTTCGATACCGAATTTTATGATTGTTGGGGAGAGATCTAGCTGTGTCCTTGCATCATAGATGTTAACATTTAAAATAATCAGAAAAACATTTAGCTTTCTTATTCAAGATCCAGGCAGGTTTAGATCTGATATAAGTTTGGAACATGCAGATCTAGATATCTCATTCTCCCTCCTAAATGTTTTTCCATTAGCTTTTTGGAATGCCTCCAGACGGGGTCCTTGTTTGGTAAATATGCAAGTTATTACCGCATTTCCTCATAAGTTCAACCATTAAAACAGTATCCTGCATGCTTTTGATATAATGTAACATAGGAGTATTATGATTGAACTGCAATCGATGGTCCGTTGACTTGGTCGCGCTCTGTGATTACGACATATCTTACTCCTGAATTTACTAATTCTGCCTTTAGAATTGATGCATGCTTTGAAAAATATGTTGTGCCAAGATGCTGCTGATCAGCTATTTTAGCTATGGTTATAATTTAGTAGTAGTTTCGTTTGGTCCAAGCCAAGTTAGTAATTAAGATGCCTGATACAAACATTCCTATTCAGGGGGGCAATGTTCCTGCTCCATTCATGACATTTGAAGCTACGGGATTTCCACCGGAGATACTGCATGAGGTAAGTATTTAAATCCACGTCATTATTTGTTTTGCAGTAGCATGAAGAACTCTAAAGTGCGTCTTTTTTCTTGAGATTTCTGTTTCATTGGCAAAAATTCGTGCTTTGAGCTTATCAGTTCTCACTTGTCGCAGGTGCGATATCTGCTCCGGAGGAGGAGCACATGTCGTACGCTGCACTGCTAGCTCATACTTTTGCAAGAACTATTCTGAGTTTTTGAGGCTGCAACATGAACAGTTGGAGCCTTCCTCTGGCAGATTATTGTAGGGTGGTTGCACTCATCCATTTCACACTATATGTGACTGGGATTTCTAGCTTATTGGCTCTGCCTCTTCTCTTTTAAATGCTTCCTTTTGACCTCGAGTTGCTTCAGTAAGCAACTGCACACTCATGGGTTCTTTTGAGCAATCATTTTTATTCTTTTTATCTTTTTCCTTTCCAAATAGAGAACGGTTCCCTCATTGCGGGTTTTTCATTTTATGTTATGTCCCAACTTGGTTTGCAGTTTCTTAGCAATGTCTTTCAGAGGTTGATTGTTTACATAATTTTGTTTCAGATACATTTTGCTGGTTTCTCTGCTCCCACACCAATTCAGGCACAGACATGGCCTATTGCTCTACAGAATAGGGACATAGTTGCTATTGCTAAGACTGGATCTGGCAAAACTTTGGGGTATCTGATGCCTGCATTCATGCATCTTAGGCGGCGGCAAAATAATCCTCTGAATGGCCCAACTGTACTGGTTTTGGCTCCAACTCGGGAATTGGCTACACAAATCCAGGACGAAGCAATCAAGTTTGGCCGATCATCTAGAGTCTCGTGCACGGTGATTCTCAAACCACCCTTCCCTCTCGAAAAAAAAAAAAAAATTTTCCTTTTCCTTTTGATCTGTAGTTCTACATTCGTGATTAAGTTCTTGACATGCTGAATGAAGATCGGTTAATTATTTGTTTCAGTGCTTGTATGGTGGTGCACCAAAGGGCCCTCAGTTAAAAGAACTAGAACGAGGGGCAGATGTTGTGGTTGCCACTCCTGGTCGGCTCAATGACATCCTAGAGATGAAGAGAATTGATTTTAGGCAGGTTTCTCTTCTTGTGCTTGATGAGGCTGATAGAATGCTTGACATGGGATTTGAACCTCAGATCCGCAAAATTGTCAATGAAATACCTCCAAAAAGGCAAACTCTTATGTACACGGCAACATGGCCAAAAGAAGTGAGAAAAATAGCTAGTGATCTGCTTGTTAATCCAGTCCAGGTGAACATTGGCAGTGTGGACGAACTTGCTGCTAACAAATCTATCACACAGGTAACTTGTGACAATGTCATTTTGTCTTTCTAATGACAATCAAATAATAAAGGAAACCAATATCCTGATAGTCAGTCCTACTTCATATTATAAAAGAAAACTTGATTAGATTTTTAACTTCCATAGAGTTTTTCCTTTTCCTTCTTTTTCTACCCAGTTTTGTGCCCTTTTTGCAATTAACATGGTGTAGCTTTTAAGTGACAATGCACTTAAAAAGCTTCAGCTACTATAAATTCGAGCAATATTTTTCCTCTCTCTGAGGTGCATAATATATTATTTTCTTGATGCATGTGCTAGAAGTAACCATATTCATAAATGTGGCTCATAGACCTGCTTTATACAAGCACACCTTGCAACTGCAAGTTGTGTAATAAAATTTGTTTTGCTTGTCATATCCCATATTTTTATTCAGTTACTGACTGCAGCTCATGTATTTGTACATGCAGTATGTTGAAGTAGTCCCTGAAATGCAGAAGCAAAGACGCTTGGAGCAAATTCTTAGATCCCAAGAGCGTGGTTCTAAAGCGATTATATTTTGTTCCACTAAGAGGTTGTGTGACCAGCTGGCTCGTAGTCTCGGACGTAATTTTGGTGCTGTTGCAATTCACGGAGACAAAAATCAGGGTGAAAGAGATTGGGTACTGAATCAATTTCGATCGGGCAAGTCTCCTGTTCTGGTTGCCACCGATGTTGCTGCTCGGGGTCTTGACATAAGGGATATAAGGTTATAAGCTTTCTATGATTGGTTCATCTCAGTCAGAATCCTCCGTGAAAAGACTTATTGCTTCACAATGCTTAAACTTCCATGCTTTTTATCCGGGGAATGTATAATTTCCTATTTTGGCTTACATATGCTAGTCTAAATTGTTTCATCACTTTTCTCTCTCAGGGTAGTGATCAACTATGATTTTCCTACTGGAATTGAAGACTATGTTCACCGCATTGGAAGAACTGGGAGGGCTGGTGCTACAGGTGTTGCATATACCTTCTTTTCGGAGCAAGACTGGAAATATGCAGCTGATCTTGTTAAAGTCTTGGAGGGGGCCAACCAAAATGTGCCTCCTGAGGTCAGAGATATAGCTTTACGTGGTGGGCCAGGTTATGGCAAAGATCGAGGTGGAATAAACCGTTTTGATTCTATTGATGGTGGCGGGCGATGGGACAGTGGTGGCCGAGGTGGCATGAGGAGTGATGGCTTTGGTCGTGGTGGCATGAGAGATGGTGGTTTCGGTGGACGCGGTGCGGGGAGAGATGGTGGTTTCGGGGGACGCAGTGGGGGAAGAGATGGTGGTTTCGGGGGCCGCGGTGGGGGGAGAGGTGGGGGGAGAGATGGTGGTTTCGGCGGGCGCGGTGGGCTGAGAGATGGTGGCTTCGGCGGACGCGGTGGTGGGAGGGATGGAGATCGGAAGAGCAC
>CAVNYN010285059.1:0-25571 GCA_963692815.1 Nyctanthes arbor-tristis | reverse complement strand
ATTTATCTAAATATCCCGACGATCTTCTACAAAGAAACCCAGAATCGACAGCCCAATCCATTCAAGCCACGCAGATCATAAAACCAGAACCGTGAAACAAGCATCGGCTCTGACAAAAAGACTTGATTTGTCATATAATTGGGAATTCAATTGCGTACTGTGGTCTGATTTCTGTTTCTTCCCTCACACCAGCCAGAGCTCCGATTTCACAAGCCGAACTGCCGTGACCGATGCTTTTTACCGACGCATTGCAACCAGGAATGCGTGATAAAGATTGTCAGGTTTCTCCTTTTGTTTTTTATTGCACGTCTCTCCAAGTCGCAGGTTTCTTTCTTTCTTTGTTTTTTCCGGGGGGTAGTTTTTCTTTCCGTAAAAATTTCCAGCAAAACGATATTGTCTTGGTTGATTGATTGACCATGGCATGGTATATGAGATCGTCAATACTAATTTATCTAGCTTTTCGCAGATACTCGTTGAGGAGTACTTTAGTTAGGACCCCTGTTCAAGAATCAATTTCAAGAACCAATTTTTACCTTAATATTCGGAAACCCAGTTGTATATCGAGAGTTTCTGAATTTTCGCCACCAATTTTTAGCGACTCGGCCCTTCAGAATGGGCTTAAATCAGTCCATTGTAATAGCACTTTTCTGAATGGAGCTAAGAGGTTTTACTCTGTAAGTAGGAACCGGAACTCGGTTTCACATTTTAGGCAAAGGGAATCCAAAGGATGGATTAAATACTTGGCATTTTCCTGCTATATTTTGGTGACGGTATACCCTGAGGCAGTGATGTTCAATGAGGAATATTTGGAAACTGTACCTTTCACAAACAGAATCCATTATGTGCTTTTGTCTCCTGAGTCTGAAAAAGAGATAGGAAAGAAGTTTGAGGAGAATCTGAGAGCCAAGTACAAAGACAAAATACTGCCCCCCGACCACGCAGAGAACATTAGGGTTCAAGGAATAGCACGGAACATAATTGAGGCATCCCAGAGAGCTTTGGAGATATACGAGGGGAGGTCTGATATAAGGTACTCACCAGGGAGGGGGAGTGTTGGATTGCCTCACAAGACTAGTAGCCCTGAAACTTTGATGAGAATATTTAATGATAAGAATATTGCAAGTGAGGGTAAGCGTCCCAAGGAGGATAAAATTCTTGATGATCATTGGGTTCAGGATGGTAGAGAGGTGGCAAAAGGGACAAAATCCGGGAGCCGACATTTGGAGGGTATGGAGTGGGAGGTTATCGTACTCGATGAGCCTAAGTTCACTGCCTCTTGTAAAACTGGTGGCAAGATTGTTATCTCTAGTGAGTTCCTTGAGCGTTTGAGACTATCTGATACTGAGATTGCTTTTGTTATGGCGCATGAGGTATTCAGTGGATTTACACATGATCATTTACTGTATCATGCAATTGGTTTTACCGCGTTAGATTTTTATTTTGTGTTGTTTTACTTGATAGGTTGCTCATGTTGTGGCTAGACATGGGCCTGAAAAACTTTCAAAGTTCAAATGGTGGAGAAATATAGAAGAAATCCTGCTGCTGTTTTTACCATATGATGACGTCAACCTAATAAAAGATCTTTTACAACATCCTTTAAGAACAAGGTATAGCATAAGCACATGTCCTGTATCATTTTTATTATTATTATTATTATTTTAAGTTTGGCTCATCTCGTATACTACATGATCAGACTCTAGAATAAACAAAATTTTAGCTTCTTCAATATAGTTATTCATTAATTAATACTTAAACATCACTTGCTTCTTTGATGGGAGCATTCTTGAGTAACATAAGTGTAAAAAGACTATATAACCAATGTAAGTATTATATGGACGTGCTCTCTTTTTTCGTTACTTGGTCGTGAAAGTAGTGGATTCATATGGCGTAGCTTCACTGTTTACATTGAATGTTCTTATGGCATTCACATTTTTTCACATCTTTTTTTGAAATAAGCGAGCAGAATAAGTGGACTTGAGTAGTTGAGATTTGTGTGGCGCACGTTCGTCCTATAATATACGTGGACATGATTTGTTTGACCAAATGAAATTTGAAATAGAATGAGATAACATGAGATGGCTAACATGAGCATGCTATGTCGAGTTCCAAATCTGCTTACTGTGTGGAGTTTCATATAGTGCACATACTAAACCATGTGAACGAAGAGATTAAGGTCTGAGATTTTGCCTAAATCTCCTACCGAACAAATGCAATGATGGTTAGCAGTCACGCTTTCTTGAAATTTAAATGGTAGGTATTTCTTAATATATATGTGTATATATATATATATATATATATATAAAATATACCGTGTTGGATTGCACCATTTAATATCGAGACACAAATTCGATATTGCTCTCAGTGTTTTTTCTCTGAAAACTTGCCTTTTCCTACCCCTTTATTTTGTCAAGGTGGGAGCCTATATTGTGTAGACAGTAAGTTTGGGCTTTGAACATACTAATAAATTGTTCCTGTTGATAGTTTCTTCTCTCGTTGTTGTGTATTACATGTGTGCAATGGAGATTATCACCATGGTTCACTTGAAAATTTTCTTTCCTCTACCAGGTTGGAGATTGAAGCAGATTATATAGCGGTATTAGTGATGGCTTTTGCAGGATATGATCCTCGAGTGGCTCCTGAACTAATTAATAAGCTTGAAAGCTGGGACTCTCGTTTTCTTCGAGTTAGCTTTTTGAGGCGGGCGGTACAAGAAGCAATGAACATATACAGGGAGACATTTGGGAAGAGCTCTATGCAGCCTGCTAGAACCTTTACAATCTCAAAGCAGGAGTAATTTATTAATGGATTGAATGGTAGGAAAGACATTTCTTTGTTTTATTTATATATTGTTCAGAGCATGTGTTATATCCATGTGAATGCTCTGTTTTTAGCATTTCATCATAGTAGCCCAAGCATTACAATCACATTACATTAGTTACAAATATCGTAAACACCAATTTATTGTTCTTTGCACGTTAAATGTTTTTCTGAAAATTAATATCGGATCGTGCTACTGGTGTAAAATTGCTTATTTATTAAATTTGATAATGCTAAATGTTCAGTAAGTAACCTTTCATGAAATTATATATCCTTGGATTGTGCTGTGTATATATATATATATATATATATATATATCTGTTCATGTGCTTGCATTACTGCTCAACTATAGATCACATGAAGGATCGAACTTGCATATAAAGTGTACACTAGAATCGTTTGTAGGATTTTTCTTAATGAGGCTGTTTAATGATTATTTTTTGCATCTTCAGAGCTTCTTATTAATCTCTCAGCTCGTTTATTCATTTTGTTTACAGGATTGGGGAATGAGTTTATTCATTTTTGGTATCTACTTTGGCGTACTAGAATCCAAACATTTGGATTATATGATGTACTTGTACAATGTCAATTTGTAACATTTGAAAAATCGACATAAACGCTTAATATCTTTCCTTTGCGTGATGTTACTTTTCATTTGGGAATGATATATGTATGTTGTTAATTCATCACCGTCATCTTTTTTGATTCATCTAACCAAAGACAAGCATCAAATGTTATTCGTACAACCTTCCAAATTGATTTCAGCAGCAACAATGGCTAAAGTCACATACTTTGCTGGTTTTTATACTCTTTGTATGTATTTGTTTTTTGTGCGTGAATTCCTCTGGGTGTTTGATTTGTTTCCAAAGGCATACAAAATGCTGAAAAATGATTGTGCTAATTGTGTCCCTTTTTTTTTTTTTTGGTGCGGAGGTGGTGTGGGAGGGGGGGGGGGATTATTTGCAATGCGATTGGTGCGCTTTTTAGTTTCGCCGGCTCTTTCTTTTCCTTTAATTTTGTTTGAGGAATTTTTTTTTAAAAATAATTAATTATTACGTCCGTCTCAAAAAGATGGTTCAGTTTTCTTTTTAAAGAATAGTTGAAATATTAATTCTCTTATATACTTTTGTTTAATGCTTCTAATTATCACAAAAATAGAATTATTGAAGTAGAATAATTAATACATGAAAGGATATAATAGGAAAATGATGTTAAAATTTAATTTTCCAATTTTATTAAATGAACATTTGGTTAATTTATGTTAAAAAAATAGGATAATCTTTTTGGAACAGAGGTAGTAAGAGCATTCACATTGGTGCTGTTAAATTTAGCTTTCTACATAAGCAGGACATGCATTTAAATTATTTATTATTAAATGTCACATATACAAGTTAAATTTAGTAATTATTTAAAGTTTCACATCGGATGTGTTAAACGAAATCATTAAAATCTATTCAAATCCAAATAGGCCATATTATTTTCAAAGGCTATTGGTCAAACTTTATTAAACAAGGTAATTTTTTTTTTTTTCAAAAACATGAAATTCTGGTAAAGTTGTTAAAATTGTTAAAGGTAACTACAAATTTAAAAACCACCTAAAAAAAGGATGAGCAATTCTAGGGAGACATGAAAAAGGACATTATTATGTGACATTCTCATGTGATATACATTCATTGGGTGATGATTATATGACTAATTTTTTATCATCCAATACAAGTGTGCCATATGAGAATGTTACCTAAGAATATCTCCTTTTCATGTCCCCCTAAAATTTCTCAAAAAGGATTCTTTTAATAATTTTCTTAGTACCACCAATATAAGTTATTCTTTGAGTTGTTAATTAGCAATTTCACTGATAACTTAATTTAACACTACTAATGTAAATACTCTAATAAGTTAAGGATAAATAAGAAATTAGAGAAAAAATGAAGCGCAAAGTAGGAAATCAAAAGATTTATAATGTGAGCAACGTGATCTTGCAATTCATTGGTGAAATGCATCAACCACACAGAGTCACACAGATTTTTTCTAAAGAACCCAGGAGCTAACAAGGTGCTTATGTCCAAGTAAGGTGTAAACATCTCATTGGTTTTTGGGCTCCTTAAAGAACTCAGAGTTGAGTTCCTTAGAAGTGCTCGAGTCACACGGCTTAGAAATTCTTATCTGAAAAAAAAAATGTAAATTTCAACAAACTATAATTGATTTTTTTTCCTTTACACACGAGTTGTGTTGTGGGGATATTGTTTATTTATTATTATTATTATTATTATTTTTTTTTTTTGTGCAAAGTGGGGACATTGTTTTATAGTTCTCATGCTGCTTCTTTTCGGGGAGCTTCAAAAAAAATATAAAAAAACAATTAATGACAGATTTATTTATTGTACATCCTTGGTATTGACCAAAAAGGAAAGTTTGTCTATCCATAACACAAGTTTCCATAGAGCTCTTTTAAAACAGAATTCAATTCATACCTTGTTGAATGTAAGACAATTGAAAAAGGTAATGACTAGATGAGAATAAGCGAGCAACCCTAATCCATAATCTAAATGAATATATAGATTGATTGAAACCATACAAGTTGCTAAGATGGTAAAATTGTTTATTCAGTTTTGAGATGATCGAAGGAGTAATGATCCAAATATGTCTCAAATATAGAGTAGGTAGAAAATAAACAAGTTTTTCTCCACTTATTTTGAAAATAAAGGCAAATTACTTATTTTGAAAGTACGACATAACCAAGATGGGGGTGAACACAAGAAAAGAGGTATATAGAGAAAATAATAAAACCTAATACATGCTTATTGGTAAACGCGTGCCCCCTATGCCCAAGAATTAAGACATGAGGGAGAAAGAGGGACGGGGACAAGTTAAATCTTCAGTAAATGAAAGCTACTAATCCAGTAGTCAATCTTCATATACAAAGAGAAAAAAAACCTGGGAACAATTTACTATAAATTCTAGTTTCTTCTCCAACCAAATCTAAAGAGGCCAATGTTTACCATAATCCAAACTTTAAGTTCAACAATGAAAATAAGGATTCAGAGACTCAAAATAATCACCGACTATGGTTCAAAGAAGAACTAATCTCTATCCGTCTGTCCTGTTAGTCACGCTACCTCGATCCGTCTCCCTACTCCATTTCTCTTCCTCTCTTCCCACTATACCTCCAAGAAATTTATTCATGTCGCCTCCTCATTCCCGGTGGCCCCTATCACCCAATTAAAAACAAAGGAATGTCTTTTCTACCATTCAATCCATTAATTAATTACTCGTGCTTTGAAATTGCAAAAGTTCTAGCAGGGTGAATAGAGCTCTTCCAACTATCTCCCTGTATATGTTCATTGCCCCTTGCTGATGTCACTAATGTCTTCATTTTAGCGTTTATTCAATTTATTTTTATACCAAACTCTCCCAATTTAATAAAATGTGTTTTGTTTCGCCTCAAGTTGTCCAGGTACAAATCTGAGCAACTAATCATTTTGTCTTTGCAATTTTATCATTAGACTGGTGTGCACATGATGTTAAATGATAATGTCTTAGCAATTGATGATAATATATATATATATATACTAATGTCTTCATTTTAGCGTTTATTCAATTTATTTTTATACCAAACTCTCCCAATTTAATAAAATGTGTTTTGTTTCGCCTCAAGTTGTCCAGGTACAAATCTGAGCAACTAATCATTTTGTCTTTGCAATTTTATCATTAGACTGGTGTGCACATGATGTTAAATGATAATGTCTTAGCAATTGATGATAATATATATATATATATACTAATGTCTTCATTTTAGCGTTTATTCAATTTATTTTTATACCAAACTCTCCCAATTTAATAAAATGTGTTTTGTTTCGCCTCAAGTTGTCCAGGTACAAATCTGAGCAACTAATCATTTTGTCTTTGCAATTTTATCATTAGACTGGTGTGCACATGATGTTAAATGATAATGTCTTAGCAATTGATGATAATATATATATATATATATATATATATATATATAATGCAAGGAGCTGATGCGTGATATCCTATCCTAATAAGTTTTACAAATCCATACATTCCTACATGTGAGATTTGTTTTGCATTTTCGAAATAGTTCTTCCTTTAAACAAAGGACCACATCATTTTGACTCATGTTTCATCGATATATAGTTCATTCATCCTTCGACTCCACTCCACACGTCCTTGATGGAATACATGCCCGATCATATGCCAAATCTCTCTCTATTGTGTTTGGAGGACTGCTTTATGTAGGTATAAGTATTGTCTTACAAGCCATATATATGTGATATTTTCTGATCAACAAAATTCTCTCTTTTTTTCGAGGCCCGGAGGGGAGGGGAGGCTTTCTTGCATTAGGTAATTCGTATCATTTTTTCCATATGTTACAACAAATATGCGATTCACTTGTTTTTCAAAAGAAAAAAAATATGAGATTCACTTTCACTTTTATAATGAGTGGTGTTTAAAAACTTTTCAGATGTTTTATTATGAAATCAGTTATCCCATATGGCCTATGTTTCCTGATATGGATTTAAAATACATGTTAGATGTATTGATGTAGGCCAATATATGTTTTTTCTTGCAATCCCTTCATCAACTTGGTGGTTTGCAAGGTATAAATATGTACAATATATGTTCTCAAATCAAGAAACTTTTGTTTAGGGTAATTATTAGTTTAAATTTTTCATTGATTTTTTTTTCTGGTTGATTTGATTGTGCAGTTGCAACACCAAAACAAATTAGGGATTTGATGAAGGTGGATGGTCTAACTAATGATGAAGTGAAAAGTCATCTACATGTAATTAATTTGTTGTTTACATGAAATATTTTCCTTGTGAAAACTGTTGGATAAAATTCAACATGTGGGGCTACATCGAGAAAACCTTCAGTGCTTCAGGAGCATCGAACTCGGTGCTCTATACTAATCAAGAACTTACACGTGGGTTTAGGGGCCCAAATTTGTTAATTTGGATCCCAACATCCACATGTGAGTTCTTAATTGGTTAAGAGCAGTGAGTGCTCAGTGTTTTTGGAGTACTGAAGTTTTTTCCAGCCACATCTGTAATATTAATCTGCAGTTCTATCTTAAGGTGTAGCCAATTAAAGGTGATCTATAAAGTTTTATGACTACTGGGTATTAAAGTGTCATGAAATTAATCGAGTACACAGATTGACCTTTCATGCTATTAGTATAGAATTTCCTTAACAGGTGCTGATCACCCTTGACTAACCTATCCCTCGGCTGGTAGGGAATTTCATGGCTTGATGTTGAGTAGACACGATAGCACCTATTATGTTCAACAAAGGACAGCCATATATTGCGTTATATGCCATTGGTGCACGTACAATGATGAAAAGGAGTATTCAGTGTAACCACCTTTGGACTTTTTCCCAACACAACCATCAATTCCACGATTCTTTCTGGCTAGACTATTGACCCCCAAATCCTTGCAACGGAGTGTTAACTGGTCTTAAGAAGCGCTCTGATAATTTCAAGCCTTTGAACAATTCCCAACTAAGAACATTTGTAGAGATCGGAAGAGCAGACGTCAATACCTTCTTTATATCGAAATCAGCTATGTTGCCAGTTATCAATAGTGCATCATCATGGGGTAGAACTATACCATCCAAATCACTGTCATCAAAGATAATGGGCTGAGAAAATCTTGAAGCAGAAGCGATAGTGTTTATTTGTAAGGCCCGGGAGTATGCCTTCCTGTTGTTGGACGAATCACCTCCAGCCGCACTTTCCTCCGTAATCGCATGAGTAATGCCGCTTCGCGATTTCTGTTCACTTCCTCCCAATGTGCTACTTATCTTTGGCTCTTTTGGCAAAGCTTTTATCGCTATCAGCCGTTCAATTTCTCGAAGGAGTTGGTAGTAGTCTTCGGTGTAATGCCCATGCTCTTTGTAGAAGTGACAAAACTCATCGTGTTTCTCTGGTTTAGTTAACAACTTTGAGGGCCAGTGCACCTTGTCCTATAGTAACCACTGTATCATCATCCAAAATTGTTTTACCCACTCTCAGTGCTTTGAAACATCTGCCATTGTTTCTACTGCCTCCACCATGTCAATTGTCATTCTCCACGTGGAAAACCCCCATGTTGATTCTAGTCGCTGAGGACGGGCAGTGTATGGTCCATGAAATCGACCAGCTCTTTGATTCTGGGAATACTCCACCTTTGGGGTTCGATAGGCATCTTCTCTGTTGACATGATCCTCTTCCAATTTATGCTTTCCCTTGCCTATCTGACACACATCGAAGCGCACAGACGCGATTAACACTTCTTCTTGGTCAATGTGCTCAACCGCTCTGCGTAATAACTCCACCATCATTGTCAGGGGCTTCTTAGATATGCTTACACAGAAACCCTAATTTTGTAACCCGATTAGCAAGGCTGAGATGACACTAGGCATTTATAAGTCTTGTATCCCTAGAGTTGCTCTATTGAACCGCGATATGTATTCCCTTAAGGTTCCTCCTTCTCCTGGACGACTTGCATCAATGCCAGTGATGTTTTCTTCTTCCTGGCGCTACTGGAAAAACATATGGCAAAACGATTTGCCAATTCAGCAAAATTGCTAATGGGTCTCAGTGGCAGAGTATCAAACCATTCTCGCGTATCTTTTCTCAAAGTGAGGGGAACCATGTGGCAAGCGATAGCATCTGGCTACCCTTGAAGGTTGACACAATCCTGGAAAGCTCATAGGTGGTCGATTGGATCGGTAACCCCATCATAATGCTCCTTTGACTCCCAAAACTTGTCTGGCAACGGCGCATTCCTTATGGCCTCAGAGAATGGGTCTTCCCTAATAACAACCAAACGCAATTGCGCTTTTCGTTTCACTAAAGCCTCTTATATTTTCTACAGTAACAATTCCTTCGAGAAGCTATCTGATTGCCTATTGTCTGGGATAACCGGGGTAGAAGTTGGAGCTTGTTCGGTCACTGGGGCTATGAGAGCCATGTGAGGAGTTATCTGCAGACGCTGCAACAACAATGCTATAATGGAGTTCAACTGCTACTGTATCTGATCAAACTCCATCTACATGTTTTCCTCTCACGCGGGTTCAGAGTGAGATCCAGAGGGGGAAATCTGTGGTGATCTTCCCCCTATCTCCGGCATCCTCAAGTAGTACATTCTTCAGCTTATCTGCTTTTGACAATTTTGCCTTGGGAGGCATAGTTGCTGATTATCAATGATTTTTATGGAAATTTTGAGGAAATTCCAGAGAATTAAGCCTCGTTTTCCCAGATTTAGTAAAAATTTTGAGAACACTGAAGAGTATTCTCTCTTTCCACTATGAATCTATGGATCAGCTATTTTGAAATGATAAAGAATTCGTGATAGTTGTTCTCAGATTCCCACAGATGGCGCCAATGATCCAAATGTGGATTTGAATCAAGTTTATGAGATTGAAATTGATCACTGAGATAATGAGTGGCAAGCTATGTTGAGAAAGACTAACACTACGCTCAGACTTGAGGTAAAATGGAGAAGTGTCGGCAGTTTTGAAAAATTTCAAAAAATCGCGACCTTCAAAGCCCAATTCCTGCCAAACCGGACGTCAGTTGGAGAAACCAAGAACAGACCTAGACTCATCGTGACAAGGCATATCCATTGGTGGAGCTCGTTTTTCTGGCAGCCTACGGCGACGGCGCGTGGAGTTCACGTGCAGCTCCAGCGACGGTGCATGGAGTTTTTTTGGTTTGTTAATTACCTTTGATGCTTGGACTTTGTGTGATAGTTTAGGTAGTCTGATTAGGAGAATCTTTTGCTCTCTTATTTGCCATAACATTGTGACTTGATTCCTTGATTGAATTTCTTGAGTAGTCTTTTTTGGTACATTGTGTATGACTTGTCTTTGATACCGAAAAATTGGTATTGGTGAGTATTTATGTGTGCATGAATATGTTGTAATTTACGTCATATTAAAAAGTGATTTCGGTGTTAGATTGGTTTAGTTACGTTTGTATGTGAGTGAGTTTCGTTGGATCGGTATCTACCTTTAAATCGCCCATCACGGGGTCAAGAGATGAATTGTTACCAATTGATGGTAAGGGAGATTACTCGATTTGGAAGCAAAAAATAAGAGCTATTTTAATTCAACAAAGAATCGCTAAAGCACTTGATGACCCAAGCACATATCCCAATGTATTGAAAAGTAAACCTGATGAAATTACTGATATAAATGAAACTGTATATAGTTCTATTCTTCTGTATTTGTCTGATGATATTGTAAGACAAGTTAATGAACATAAGACTGCTAAGGAATTGTGGGAAGCTCTTAACAAGATTTTCTAGACAAACACTTCACCAAACAGGATTTTCTTGCTTGAAAAGCTTTTTAGTTTTAAAATGGACACGGGAAAGGACATTGGGTCCAATCTCACTGATTTTAACAAGATTGTCAAGAGTTTGACCCATAATGAAAAAGAAATTTGATGATGAAGATTTGGCTGTCATTCTTTTGAACTCTCTTCTTGATTCATATCGTGATATTAAAAATGCCATCAAGTATGGTAGGGATAAGTTGACTCAGGCTATTGTGATAGATGCCTTGAAGTTTAGAGAGTTGGAGGTCAAAAAAGAGTCAATAAGCATGAGAGATGAGAGCTTGTTTAGTGGTACTCAGGGGAGGTATGATTCCATAGATAGTTACTCTAGCTCGAGTCGTAAGAAGAGTAGATAGAAGTCAAGGGATATGTCTAAGTCTCGGGATAAGAGTGTTAAGAAGTGCTATAATTGTAATATACTGGGGCGCTTTAAGAGAGAATGTCCTAACTCTAAGAAGAAACAAAAGGTACAACAGGGTAGTGATCAGAGCCTAGTTCCTGTTGCTGATTCCTTTCATAACTTGCATATCAATACAGTTATTGATGCTGGCACTTCTAGTGACCAGAAGAGCCTACATGCTATGAATGTGAGTAGTATTGACTTTTTCAAAGAGTGGATCCTTGATACAGGTGTCACTTCTCATGTGTCTGCATAGATCTTGGTTTTATAACTACATGGTGGTCGAGCCTAGAGAAGTCTATTTGGGAGATGACACTTCACCTACTATGGAGGGAGTATGAGATATTGCCATTAAGATGCATGATGGTATAGTAAAACCTGTATTGGATATCAGGCATGTTCCTGAGATGGCTAGGAATCTCATTTCTATGACTGTTCTAGAGGATCAAGGCTATAAATTTGGAAATCAGAGTAATACCCGTAAGGTTTCCAAGGGATCTCTTGTAGTTATGAAAGAAACAAGGAAAGTCTAGTTGTATATCCTTCAAGGTGAAACCTTAGATAATGGAGAGTCAGCTCTATCTTCAGTGGTTGAGGATAAATCAGACCTTTGGCACAGAAGGATGTGACACATTGGGAATAGAGGGCTGAAATGTCCTAGTGACCAAAAGTTGCTTGGGAAAGATAGTGCTACATCTTTGAGCTTTTGTGAGACATGTGTTCTAGGAAAGTCACACAGAGTTAGCTTTAGGATTGGTGAGCATTGTACTAAGCGCCATTTTGATTACATTCATGCTGATTTGTAGGGACCAGAAAAAATCTTACATTTGGGGAGAAATAGATTTTTTCTATCCATTGTTGATGATCACTCGAGGAAAGTTTGGGTGTAAAATCCAAATATGAAATTTTTAGCAAATTTAAGTCGTGACTTGCCTTGGTTGAGAACCAAATGGGTAGAAGTGTGAAAATTCTTAGAACTGATAATGGGTTAGAGTTTTGCAACTTTGAATTTGATAAGTTCTGAAAGGGTAAGGGTATTATGAGACATTTGATTATGAGGAGTTCCTCGCAGCAAAATGGGCCGGCTAAGAGGATGAATAGGACCTTAATAGATAAGGTCAGATTCTTGTTGATCAGCTCAGGGCTGTCTAAAGTTTTTTGGGGTAAAGCCTTGCGTACTGCTCCCTATTTGATAAATATGTCTCCTTCCAGTGCTGTTAACTTCAAAACTCCAGAAGAATTGTGGATTGGTAAGCCTCCAGATTTGTCACATCTTAGAGTGTTTGGTTGTGGGGCTTTTCAACACCAAGTTGAGGGCAAGTTGGACATTACGGCTACTAAGTGTGTCATGTTGGGCTATCCCAAAGGAGTGAAGGGTTATCGATTGTGGGTTCTAGGTGAAAGAGGCATTAAGCTTATATGTAGCAGAGATGTGAAGTTTAATGAATTTGAGATGTCTTACCTTAATACCAGAAAGAAAGAGTTTGAGAAAGAGAAGTCTTCTTCTGAAAAGAAGATTGAGTTTGAGGTGAAGAAATTAAACATTAATTCAGAGGGTATGGAAACTTAAACTCAAGTTGAATATGATCATGAAGTAGTTAATGAACAACTTGAACTTGAGCCTGAATCTGAAATTCTTGAAACTGATGTCCCTAGTGAAGAAACATCTGCAGGTACCTATTTGGTATATTATCAATTGGTTAGGAATAGAGAGAAAAGATAAGTAAAGCCGAATTTGAGATACATCTCTGCGAATTTGATCGATTTTGTCTTAGTTTCATGTGAAGCCATGGAGTCTATTGAGCCTACATCATTTGAAGTGGTTATCAATTGCAAATCCTCTGAAAAGTGGAAGCAAGCTATGAAGGAGGAGATTTAGTCTTTGAACAAGAATGAGACTTGGAAGTTGGTTGAAAAACCAAAGAATCAAAAGGTTATCCTATGTTAATATATTTACAAGTTGAAAAAAGAAGTTGAACCTAATGACCCCATGAGATACAAGGCTAGGTTGGTAGCTAAAGGATTTACTCAGATAGAGGGAATTAATTATAATAAGGTGTTCTCTCCGGTGATTAAGTATAAGACTATTAGGTTAATCTTGCTGTCAGTTGTTCAATTCAATTGGGAATTGGAGTAATTAGATGTTAAGACTGATTTTCTACACAGAGAGTTAGAAGAAGTCATTTACATGTCCCAGCCTCAAGGGTTTGAGGAAAAGGGCAAGTCTGAACTTGTCTGCTTGTTTAAGAAGTCCTTGTATGGTCTTAAGCAGAGTCCTAGGTAGTGACATAGGAGATTTGATGTTTTTGTGCTCAAAATTGGTTTCAAAATAAGTGAATTTGATGCATGTCTTTATTACAATAACTGCAAACTTGACTGTGAAATTTATTTTTTATTGTATGTGGATGACATGTTGCTTGCTAGTCCTAGTAAAGCTGAAATCATGAAGATGAAAAACGTTTTGAAATCTAAATTTGACAAGAAAGACTTAGGTGAAGCAAGAGAGATTCTTGGCATGGTTATCAAAAGAAATAGGGTGGAAAACAGATTAACCATTAAGTAGGAGTCCTATTTGTAAAAAGTAATAATCAAGTTTGGTATGAAATCTGCTAAGTCTGTCAATATACCATTGGGTGCACACATGACTTTGTCCTCTGCACAATGTCCCAAAACTGATGAAGAAAAACAGGTAATGAGTAATGTTCCTTACGCTAATGCCATTGGTTCTGTGATGTATAATTCAATGATAACAACTAGACCTGATTTTGCTTATGCGATTAGCTTCCTAAGTAGGTTCATGGCTAATCTTGGTAAACCTCATTGAAGTGCTCTTAAATGTCTTTTGAAATACCTGGGTGGGACAGTCAGGAGGGGGTTAGTGTTCGAAAAAAGAAGTGATAATCTTGAACTTAAAGGTTATGTAGATTCTGATTTTGCAGGTGATAAAGATCAGAGGAACCACTTCTTACATCTTCTCTTTGGGTGGTAATTGTATTACTTGGAAATCACAGTTGCAATCCATTGTTACACTTTCCAGCACTAAAGTCGACTATGTTGCATTCACTGAAGCTGTAAAAGAATGCATATGGTTGAAAGGCCTATTGTGTGAACTTAACTTCTTACGTGAAACTGCTATGATATTTACTGATTGTCAAAATGCTTTGATATTGTGTAAAAATCCAGTGTACCATGAAAGGTCTAAGCACATTGAGGTAAAGTATCATTTCATTAGAGAGAAGTTAGCTTGAGGCGAATTTAAACTACTCAAAATTGCAACTGATAGTAATCCTACAAATATTGGAATAAAAGTACTTGCGGTTGGTAAGTTTAACAAGTGTATATCAATTCTTGGAATTGATAATGGTTAATTGTCTTGTAGGTACTTGGCTGGAGAGAGTGATGATGAGTTATTAGGACCACACTCATACCTTTTGAGATCGGAAGAGCGTAATCGGAAAATCCAATAATGGATTGAAGTGATCCAAGGTGAATTGTGAGTTGTGGCCCTTGGCCTATTTGACTCTTTGGCCCAATGTGATATTACTGTTGGTGTCCCTTACCCTTGTTTAAAGACATTGGCTTGTCTTTGGTTTAGTTGGGTTTTTAGCCATTCAAAAGGAAAGAGAGGCAGTGAGTTAGAAGAGACTTTTCCGGGTAAAATTCGTGCAACTCCGGCGTGCCTCCGGTTGCAATTTTCCAAGGAGATGATGCCATGATTCCGGCATTTCATGTGTGGTTCTAAATCTGAGCTCAAACATCTACAACTAGTGGAGGGTTTTGGAGCAAAGCTTTGACGCTCTTCCGATCACTTTAGGAGATTAGTTTGCCTTTGTTCTTGTAAAATCTAGTGTAATAGACATTTTAATCTCAACATATGGTTTTTCAACTTGTGACACTGAGAAGGATTATTTATAAACCTATATGAACTGAGCATTTTTGCACTTCCATTGTCCATAACAAGTAAAATTTCTGTAAGAGCATCTCCATTGCAAAGGTTAAGTTGAAACGTCAAGGTGATGAGAAGGTAGAGAGAGAAACTGAGTGGAAAGAGAGATAGAAGTGAAGAAAAGAGAGCAAAATTCAAAAAAGAAGATAGAGAGGAACGTAGATATATGACGTGAAACTTCACACGGTGAAAAAAAGTCAAGAGAAAGTATGGTAAAAGGAATTAAAGTGATTAAAAGAAAAAGAAAATTAAAATAAAATAAGAAACATGTGTGACTCATTAATTATTTTGTGTGTATAGATTAAAAAATGTCCACAGTAGTAGCGTGTTGTGTAATTGGGAAGTTCTTGAGTACATAGCAGAAGCATTCAAGTTAGTCGGTCGCAGCATATTGGAACGAGATAAGTTCTTGATCTTTTTATACGTTGTTGTAAATACCGTTTAGTTTAATTAACCTTATCAAAGGAAGCAATGCGTACGTTGAGGATTTTGAGCTTCTGGTCCGTTTCTACGGAATCTAGCTTAGTTCTGGTTTCCAAAGGAAGCAATGCGTATGTACCTTGAGGATTTTGAGCTTCTGGTCCGATCTCTACGGAATCTAGCTTAGTTCTGGTTTCCAAAGGAAGCAATGCGTACGTACCTTGAGGATTTTGAGCTTAATTCTAGTCTCTTTCATGATACACCGTGCATCCACTTATAGTCTTTCAAATGCAATTTTGATCAAACGCTTGTGGCGTGCTTTGAGATCGGCAACCCATATGTCCGTTGTCCAAGCAGAGCATGCCACATAGGATGTCTGGCGTGTGAATGGAACTGACTTTTGAAAGTCAAAATCTTTTAAACGTGTCTTTCTCTAAGAGCTTTCACAGATACTGTGCAATATAAAATCCACTATATTAGAAGTTATCCGAAATAGACCATAAGGATTTGAGGTAAAAGGAAAACCATTTCTTTTCCTATATATGCTTAAAGTGCATATTAGAACTTTGGAAAATTTCGATTAGTGTTGAAGATCAATGAATTCGACTTGTTGCACGAATGTAAAAGAATAGAGCTAGAGAATGTGCACTTGAGGAAGTAAAACTTTATTCAGCGTTTCATAGGTATCCACACACCTACAGTTAAAAGAACTAAAACTAAATTCCCCAATGATAAACTAAACTTTATCGATCGGCTCAGAGCCGTTCCAAATTTTTTCGAGGCCCTAAACAAATTTTTAAACTAAAATTTTATGGGGCCCTAAGTTAAAACTTATATTGAAAATATTTAATTGTAGAATATATTAATAAATTAAATATATAAATATGAAAGTCATATGAATTAAACTGATTATTATTTATACATAACAATTAATTTTTTCGCATTTGTCAATTAATAAATGTCATGTCTACGTATTCGATCACATACTTAAAATATAAATAATTAAACTTTTAGTAATTATTTTTTTCAATTTCGGGGTCTTTTTGTGGAGTCATGGTCGGGGGCCCTAAGCGATCGCCTAGAAGGCTTATATTCCGGCACGCTTATGGATCGATTGCATAGTCATTCTTCATATATAGGATTTATGAATGTATTTACAAAATCTAGAAACGATCAAGAAATTTAGGATCTGATGATTTTTAATTAATGAGCATTATCCTGTATGTTACTTGTCATTATATGTTGGATTATTATTTTGATTAGAAAAAAATACATGGTTATGATGCATCGGATTTTTATAGCATTTAGGAGATTCATAGCTGCTTTATGGTAAAAGTCGATTTCATGGATATCTATAGTTTCTGGTACTCCAAAAGTCTTCGATGTCATGGATATAAGGGTACCGGTTTTTCAATGTTCATCATCAAGTACTAAAAATTTTTCGACCGATGGAACAAGGGAAGGACGTGCCAATTCCATTTTGCAATGACAAACCAGTTAAGCATCGGTTTGGTTGGGAGTGGGGCGATCTGCGTAATTCGTGCTTTGCTAGGGGGTTTTACTTTAATTTTCTTGTTACTTTTTTGAAATTTCATTACACTTTCCTAAATTTTTCTCGTACGTCTTTAAAGCATAACAACTTGATGTACTTTTAAATTTGTATGACAATTATTATTATTATTATTATTATTATTATTATTATTATTATTATTATTATTATTATATACTAGCTATATCTCATCGTGACCAACATCAACACCAACACCACCCGATCACCATCATTTATAGCCCCAATCCTACATATATCCTCTAATTCTATGTCTTTTTGCAAAATTTAGTTCTAATGACTTTCCAAAACATGATCTTAAATTAGATATGAAAATCAATATTAATATTTACGGCAATTGCCACATAAACATCGATAGTAACAAAATTTGGTGTTTGGAAGGAGATCAAGGTATAAATATTGAACCATCATACTCGTTAACATGAAAGAAAGATTTGCGTTTTTATATATATATATATATATATATATATGCTTACAACAAAATTTGTTTGGTGTTAATTATATTTGTTATTTCATTATTATAATAGTCACTACTTTGAAACGCCAAAAAAAAAAATTATTTTGAATCTTAGATTTGTGTTCTAAAAGTGTCACACAACGAACATTAATTATAATATTGATTAAATTTTTAATATTATCATACAAAAAAAAAAAAAGAACAGATGTTAAGGATACAATGTAAAGGTCATTTCAGGTTCTCAAAACACCAAATTTAAAAAATATGTTTAAAAAAAAAATCAGTGTGTAAACTAATTTAATCATCACTATTAAATAAAAAAACCCTCCTCAGTCCTCATCATTGTATAAGGTTTAAAAAAAAAATTGTCTATTAATTGATAATTCTAGCTAATCAACTCGAAAAAAATTACATAAATAATTTGACTTTTGCTAATGAAAGTTTCCAAGAGATGACAAGGAGAATATTTTGTAACGCATTGTTCAATTTAAAATATGAAGATATATAAACTATATTTTTCCTGATATATTCATGAAATAAAGGACAATGATAGTATAATTATTTGAATTAATTATTAATACATCTTTGACTATATATTTTGATCATTTCGTACTCTAGAAATGTCGACATTTTCTAGACAACTTGACAATTTTATTGAAGAAATCAGCATAGTCAAATGCACAAATTCATTTTGTGAATTTTTTTCTCACAGTCGTTGATATATCAAATTAATTAGACAAGGATGGCGCTTATTGATGATCACCACGAATTTTATATCTTTTATGCACGTTAGACTGAAATGTTTCTGATCGTTTAAAAAGGTTCCATTCCCTCATAAAAAATCTCATCATTTCCTTAAAAATTACCTTTATAAACTAGGAATATACTATTTGTAGGTAATCATTTAGGTGATCACGGTTTTACCCCGTGTATTGTGTAATTGAGAAAAAATAATTTGAAGATAAAATGATGAATTTACTATATTTTTTTAAAAATTGCTTGAATTATTACCTACAAACAGGCTCTCAAGACTTCTAAGATTCCATGTTTTCTTGATTCTTTAAAATAAGAAGTAAACCAGTTCATGAATCTGTTAGCAAAACTTTAGTTCCCAGAATGAATCATGCACCTTACCAAGATTTTCACTGTTGGATGATTCCAACAAGTGATTAAAAAAGTACAAATTGTACATAGAGTAGACATAAAAACTGAATTTCACAGCTAATTATTCCAAAATAGTACTCATTGAGCAAGAACATGAACACAATTAATATATGCCTATCCCTATCCCTTTAACACTTTATTACTTTTAATCTTATCTAATTTAACATATCAAAGGTGCAGAAAAGAAACATTCTTTCTAAGAAATACGTTAAAGTACTGTACATTAGTTATCTTAAACGCATCAATCAGAAGGGTGGCAAAAAAAGTATAAATAGACAAATCCCTATTTTTATTTGTCGTTTTCTCTGCAGTTTCAGCTTTTTTTTTTCAATATATAATATACAGTTAGACTTTTGTAACTTGCTCCAATTATCTACAAAGTAAAATAAAGATCAAAATACAACAGAAATTTAAGCTTGAAAACAAAAATAAGAAAAAGTTACAAGGCATCAATTACCCTTTGTTTCTTGCTACTACAATGAAATTTCAAGACCTCCATTTCTCTCATTCTTTTTTCCCCATAGCAACTTCCATTTCTGGGTACTTGAAATATGTTTACTCCAAATAGTCTAACCATGGGAACCATTAATTGGGTTGATGTCCTGCCAGTTGATGATCCATTGTTAGCCTTCCAATCGATGTAAAGTTGCTTATCCGGTCCGGTCGAGCATTGGAAACTCACAATGTCACCAGCCCTCAACCCCTTCTCCTTCACAAACCGGTTCCACCCTTTTGTTAGCACATAGCTCTGGCTACTATTCCAATAAGAATATCGAAATCTCCATACTTTTCCAGCCACGTCTTCAAAATTCAACAACAAACCCTTGGAATTGTTTTGACTTTGCAAGGGGAAGTGTTTCTCTGCATGTTGCTTTGGTATAACTAGCCGGTTTAGCTTACCGACATCACTCGGCGTTACGGCCTTTTCAAAGAGCTGATCTCGGGCTTTTCTAGCTCTATCGGCACCAAATGAGCTGAAAAGCCCTCCATTTTGGCTGCCATTATCATCTAGGGCTCCCTTTCTTCTCTTGCTTTGCTCAAGCTCATCATTGTATGTGTGTTTACGAAGCATGTCGACAATCTCAGCCTTGGAATGTGCATTCAAGAAGGCTAATTCAATCTCATCTTCCTTAGACTCCGAAAATGGCTCGAAATTTGTCACGGCTTCACCCCCACGAAAGCGCTGCGCCGCGATATCGTAGGCCTTAGCAGCCTCCTCTTCTTCATTAAAAGTGCCTAACCAAACCCTTTGATGCTTCTCATAGATCTGTGCTCCCCACCTCCCATTAGGCTGAGGGACCACTCCTTTGAACCTCGATGACAGAAGCTTCCGGCGGGACTCGGCATCTGCACCAATTTCGGCATCGGTTATCACACTCGTTCCACTCCCGCGGAACAGCTCTCTTGGTGACTTTGTCGAGATCGGCAAGGTCGATGTTGATACCGGTGCAATCGACATGGAATTGTCACCAGTAGTACTTTCATCTATGGAACTTCTATCCATCTTACTATTATTGTTGTAGGTAAAGTGATGGGACAAAGTAAAGGAAGAAATATAGGGTGAGTTGTCCATAGAACAGATGGATTTATATAGGAGGTGCCCCCAGTTTGTGAGTGACATATACTAAACAATACAGTTGTTACATGTGTGTAGATTAGGAAAAAACTGGAGTTTGTGGGTCAACCCCAGAGATTGTAACAACTAGGAAGATTCACACACGCGTACGCTTCTCCAGCTCTAATTTTAAGCCACACCAAGATCACATAAACCATAAATAAACTCTCCTTTCGACTTTTGTAATAGCTAGATAATCCGATTAATCTTTTGATTTAATTTAATTATTATATACATATACTCTTTAAATAAACAATTGTTAATCGGTGCATTTAGTATGACTTTCGACATGTGAAAAGTCGTTTAGGATACTAAGAAATTTTTGCTTGATAAAAGGTGAGAGAAAATTAATTTAGTCCATCAATATGACATTTCAAGCACTTCTATAAAAGCTGGAGGCAAATACACCTCAACGGAAGGTTTTACTTTAAATGCTTAGGATCTACGTATTGGGATTGGACAATACATTGGATTGACATCAACTCAATGATAATAGCCTTAGAAAGAGCTAATGATGTAGGTCGTCCATATAAATTGGAGGAATACAAGACCAATCCAAGACGCTCGATGATGAACAGTAATATTCAGTATCATACAGTTTACTTAACTGAAGAAACTGCGCAACCGTGAAATAAGTGTGTAGTGCGTGTTGGGCTTGGACGTGGAGGGTGTAGATAATGAACAAGTTGATGGGGTTCACATGAGGGTGGACCATGTAATGAGCAAGTTCATCCCCCCTCATGATCTTTGCTGCAACTGCTGACTCTTCCACTATGATGGGGGGTTGTGATGGGCCATTTTAATTCTAACTATGGGATGGATAGACTTAAAGACAAATCTCATCCAACAACATATTCCCATAATTCTTACTTGGCATTTTCTCAATCGTCCTTTTCTTCACTACTTGTCTCATTGGTTAATTTCACCATGATACCTCCCATGATTTCCACCTAAGAACATTGACCATTTCAATTCTATATAATTTCACATTATCCTTTTTTTTTTCTCACTTCCATCCTAATTCAAAACTGGCCTTAACTTGAAACTTAACTTTTTACAAGTCTGCCTCCCTCTCAAACATGGATATTATACCATCATCATATGTCGATGCAACTTTTCTCTGACTAAAGATGAACATGAATTTAGTCAAATTTGGCTCATTTTTCAGAATACAGCTAAAAAGAACAAGTTTTTTTTTAACCTGAATCGACTCAGTGAGCAAAATCAACCCGATTTAAACTGACCTAATAAATATTTACTTTTTACATGGTAACCGTATTCAGTGGGCTAGCACACCTTAACAATACCTCTAGTCTATGGCAAGGAAAATGAGCACATAGTGATTGTGTACGGAGAGTACACGGTCTTAATGGTCCTACTTGCAAGTTGAGAAGAATAATAATAATAATAAAATCAAATCAAATAGGCTTGAGAAAGACTCTTTTTATTAGTCTCTGAATTTCGTTGTTTGTGGGGTCCCTTTTGAAGATTCTTTCTGATTTATTATTTCAATTTTTTAAATATATTTTGCATGATCTTCATTAGTAATTATTACTAGTCCAAATTATGTGTTTAATTATTATTTAAAATTATACAAATAATGTTCATTTGTATATATAAGTGAAAAGTCTGATGGGATATGTCTATGACTATAAATATTATGAGGTCTTTTTGAATATTCTTTAGAGCATTTTACTGGTAAATTCTAGTCATGTTCCACGCTCCCCTTCAATGATTATTAGTATATAAAGAAAGGCTGACCAGTTAATACAAAAATCATAAGTACACTAGATCTTGAATCAACAAAGTATTGATGATAGATGGATTCCCCTATTCCTCAATAGATATTTTCTAATTTTTACACTACCTGGAAAACCATTTTAACACTTGATTTTTCTAATTGATATAAACTAAGTTGACTAGACAATGGATCAAGAATGGTTTAGCGCCCAACAAGTTGGGCGAGGTGCGGTGTCAATCAC
Source organism: Nyctanthes arbor-tristis (assembly GCA_963692815.1). Classification (NCBI taxonomy): domain Eukaryota; kingdom Viridiplantae; phylum Streptophyta; class Magnoliopsida; order Lamiales; family Oleaceae; genus Nyctanthes; species Nyctanthes arbor-tristis. Next base: position 2,862 of record CAVNYN010285059.1, on the reverse strand, counting down.
TAGTCCAACTTGTTATATGGATATCAATGAAAAAATTGGCCATCCCTTATTAATGCATATCAGTATTCTGTCAAAGCTAATGGCCATAAAATTCATTTTTAATGAGTTCCAGTAGCTGGTACAAGATTATATTTACAGGTTAAGAATCCTATCTTACATCAAATTATTTGCTATCCTTCTAGATTTTGTATTTTTTTTTCTTGATGAGAAGCAAAATCCGATTGGCCTACATAGAGTACTTGTCTTTTTGGATATTTTGACAGTTATCTATCACGGTCCAAATTAGTGGCAGGAGCTGATTTGGTCACTAATTTTGTGATCCTGTTACATCATTGATTGTTTTCTTAAAACTTCAGAAAAGATCAAAGAAGTAGGGACAATTAGCGTAAAACATCATCCACGAATTCAATAGATGATTCGTCGGCTATCTCGACCTAAGTAGTTTGACATCATGGGATCATCATCAAAGGCTACTTACCCAAGCCCCTTAAGTACCTAATTAGCCTAATTATGATTCTTAGTTAGCTATACTTCTTGACGTCAACACTCCATGAGTATTCAATCGGTGCCCATGGTCAATCAGAAATCCACATGTGTATTCAAGAACCTCTATTTGTTATTTAGTTTAGGTCTCAAATACCACATGTGGTTGTTAATTAGTTAGAAGTACCGAATGTTCAGTATTCTTGGAGTACTAGAATTTTTTCCGGTTTAATAGATGGTTTCCTAGCCTATCCTGACCTAAATTATAGTTAGCTAGATATCATGGGATCATCGAATGCTGGTGTCCTTGAACATTTTAAGTACCTAATTAGTCATTTGGGCACATGAAACACACGGGTGGAGCCAGAAGATGGTAAAAATTGTAGTAGAAACTTGAAAACTACTAACTGAAACACTGAAAAAAGTTTTTTTTTTTTTAAATTTTCAAAGGGCTCTAAAAAGATTTCTCTAAAAAGGGAGTAATCGAAAGAGGGTGGCTACCTCTATCTCCACTCCTGGAAACACAATCAACACATCAAATACACGAAACTCAACCCTTGTAGTCATCACTTCTATGCTTAATTAATTCTTAGTTAACTATTCTTCTCGACGTACCATATAATAAAAATAACCACCATGACTATGTGATAAAGACTCTAGCTAAAATAATTAACTTTATTACTGATTATTATAATTAATCAGATAATCAATGAAAATAATTTAAATTATCTTTTCACGTGTGAATCGAATTTTCTATTAGTTGTTGGTGGCTTGTGCGGTGGTCTCATTTAACACGAGGATAATTACAAGTAGCCAATAATCTTTGTCTAATTGCTAATCTTGATTTGACGGTACGTTAGTTTAATTCAACCATAAATTTGTAATTCTCTACTCATCATTTTCTTCCAAATAATCATCATCATTATACCCGTGTCGAATTCTAAAAGTTTCTCATACCGTCAAAAAATCTTCGCATCAATCCACTACATAAAAAAAATATAAGGAATCGAACAACAGATTTAATATGTCTCTGAAAAATGAAAATATCATAGATTTATCATATAAAAGTGCGAGTTTATCTATATATATCTCACTTTAGCACTAGCATATATAATATAATCTTAAAATCTAGTTTTTCCAACTATAGATAAAGTCGTGCTTGCTTTATGATCAGCTGGAGTCAGGTTGCCAATCAAATACACCACTTTAGAGTCATGCAATTTATTATTTATATACTAAAGTCGCACGTTGATGATGAAAGGATTAAGGAACTTTAATTTTAGTTACTTTTAGATTTATTTTTAAAGGATTGTTATTTATTTCTTGATAACATGATAACGATTGGGCCCGACAAAAACAAAAATTATATATTGCTTTTGCGTATTTTTACATTATTGTATTATTATTAAAATATATACGAAACTTTCCCTTAATATATATATATATATATACACGCGAAACTATGTGAGACTTTAGAAGACGAAGACGACAACAACAACAATAAAGGTGAATCAATTGAGTTGATGAGGATGAAATGAAAAATGAAATTACTGAAGCAGATTATATTCCGTATATTACGTAGGCTAGATCAATTATTTTAATAGCTAACACAATGATATTCTTTGCTTATAGCTCTGATGAATCAATTATGCTCGTATATTTTAAACCTTTACAACTAGATTTAATTTGACCATCAATATTATTATGTGAATTAAACTCACAAAATTCTTTTATTGCTTAACTAATAATTAATTATGATGCATTTATATTAACTTTAGAAACCAATGATAATAATGAAAAACAAATGATCAATTACATATTTCTTTTTCTTACTTAAATGGATTCGCTTGGAGATAAACAATAACAAAGTCATTTGGTGGGAATTTGACAACCAATTAATTGGATTAGATTATTATAATATATTGTAGTGATAATTGTACTGGGAAGGAAATCTAACTAGCTAACAACAGCCTTTTTTTTTTAATTTAAATTTTGTTGGCATTTTTGATTGATTATCAACAGCATTCGAAGTGTTGAAACTTGGTTTCAATGGCCAAACATCACTTGTCAAACTAAGCATCAACCATTGGTTAGAGTTTTAGGGTTGGCCGATCAGTTAAGAAAAAATTATATACATCTTTTGAATGACCAATTCATTACGAATTGTTATAGTTTCCTCTACAATTTTTCCTATCAGCAGACTGACAGGGCAAGAATTGTACGCTGTGCCTTTCTCTTTCACAAAAGCTTCACCTACGGATAATTAGATAGACAATATTGATTATTCAATTATTTGAAAAAAAAAAAATACATATCAGCAATCTTAAAACGTGGACTTCGTCTTACACGTTTGGCGTAGCTAGGATGGTACAAAATGGG